>JASFDH010000800.1:0-19290 GCA_036937195.1 Nidularia pulvinata
CTTTCCCAGCAGTCTGGGTGCGTTTTCGATTATTACGCCAAGTCTGAGCGCATTTAGTGACCCTATTCCTAGACTATTGACACGTTTGGGCGACGAAACCTTCTTTTGTTTACGTTCCCCAACATGGCTTGGACACTGCTTGCTGCGGGTTTCTGTTTCTTTATTCCTGATGGCAATTCCGCGAAAGTTCCCCTCATCGCATTGTTCATTTTCTTGTTTGCTGGTCAGTCAAGTTTAGGAAACAATCTTTCTTACTTCCTTCTTAACCTGCTTCTTAGCTTTCTATTCCCCTGGAGAAGGACCTGTGCCATTCACTTACTCTGCTGAAGTGTTCCCCCTGACTCATCGAGAAATGGGAATGTTTGTCATTATCTCTTTTGTTTTATTCTGACTGCTCATGTAAACGATCGCTGTCCAGGTCCTGGGCCGTCGCAACCTGCTTATTCTGGGCTGCTGTTCTTTCATTGACCTTCCCGCGACTGCTTTCAGCGTTCGGCAGCGTAGGAGGTGAGTTGGCGATGATTTATTGTTATTTTCCGTCTTGCTGACCTCTCTTAGCTTTCGGCTTCTATGCAGGATTGAACGTTGTTGCGTTCGTCATGATATTCTTCCTCTTGCCAGGTTTGTGTCCCTTGTTTTTTCTCCTCTGCATATCTATAACTAATTGTTACCATTTTCAGAAACTAAACAACGTACTCTGGAGGTTTGTGCTACTATTCTCCGTTAGTCTCGTTGGTGCGATATCTGATGTAATTCCTCCGCAGGAACTCGACTACGTATTTGCAGTCCCAACCTCCAAGCATATTTCATACCAGGGCAAGACGTTCATTCCCTACTTTATTCAGCGATGGGTGCTTTTCCGCAAGGATGCGAAGCTCGAGCCGCTGTATAACTTCGAGGAAGTCGAGTCTATCACCGTTTTTGAGAAGGGCGCTCACTAATTGTGTAGCGGCCACGATCTATTTACGTCTTGTAACATCTTGTACTTACGAAAGCCATTGTGATGACCGATATCATATCACACATACTGTGGGAGTGAATATGGGTATGCATCTAACTTGCATCTATCTTATCATGAGGTGGGAGTCCATGCCGGTAAGGCGAACAAAGCGCGTGACGTCACTGGGCCAAGTTACCGTGAACGCCGGCCGTAGTTCAGCTTCGATCTATGTTTGCTGCATCCCAGCTCCACCTCCTCTCACCTCCCTGAAACCTTACCCCCATCGACTACCTTACCCGCGTCGACTATCAAGTTGGAGCTCCTCGGCTCGTACATTACAGCATATAAAATGGGATCCGTTTTGTGTAGGATAACTTATCAACCGCTCCCCGCGAAGGCTGCCAGCATACACGATGTCGGCGCAGCATACCCCGCAAGACAAGGGTTTTTCTGGCGACACTGAGAAACGAGAGTCAGTCACCACTTATCTCGAACATAATCGCCCACGAAGCACGCCCACTGACTCGACGGAGAATATCAACGCAAAACTTGCAAACCCCCTTCTTGGTATTTCTCATGAACAACTCATTTTGAATGGAGAAGCTTTCGCAAAATCTCACGGGCTCGCGCATGTCTCCGAGCTATTTCAGAAGGGTGCTTTGGTCGCGCAAGATCCCCTTGCATTCGATTCACTGCCGCTGCTCACCGAGGAGGACAAAGAAGCCCTTCGATACGAGATTACCCATAAATGGAGTCAACCAAAAATGTTGTACTACCTAGTCATTCTCTGCTCAGGTGCGTTCAGTCTCTCTTTAAGTGCTCTGTGGAGCTGAAACATCCGTACTCTTCATTTAGTTGCTGCTGCTGTTCAAGGGGTAGGCCTTGATCCTTCCCTTGCTCCAGTATTTATTGACGATTTCCCCTCTTACAGATGGATGAGTCCGTTATTAATGGCGCCAATCTATTTTTTGCTCCCCAGTTCGGCATCAACCCGACTTCAGGTGACGAAAACGAAGGGCGCAACCAATGGTTGCTTGGACTTGTGAATTCTGCTCCATATGTGAGATTTTATTAAAAGGTTATTCATAGTAAAGACTAAAGACTTTACCAGCTCTGCTGCGCAGTTCTTGGGTGTTGGTTGACTGAACCGGTTCGTATCCCTTCCTTGAAGTCTAGACGATATTTACTGACATATTTTTCAGCTAAATAGGTGGTTGGGACGTCGAGGGACTATATTTGTTACAGCGACATTCTCCTTCTTAACTTGTATCTGGCAGGGGGTTACAAACTCATGGCAACATCTTTTCGTGGCTCGGTTTCTCCTAGGAATCGGTATCGGACCAAAGAGCTCAACAGTGCCAGTATATGCCGCAGAATGTAGGGCTATCTTTCGGAATCTTGTTTATAAACAATAATCTCACGGAAATCACCCAATAAAGGTGCACCACCAGCTATTCGAGGAGCACTCGTCATGATGTGGTAGGTGGTGTAATTTAGATATTATCAAAATTTCCGTCAATGTTGACGGTGATAACAGGCAAACGTGGACTGCGTTCGGAATCATGCTCGGATTCGTAGCAGATCTCGCCTTCTTTAGGATTCCAGACAAGCCTCATATTACGGGGCTCAACTGGCGACTCATGCTATCAAGCGTACGACCCAATACTCATAGTTTGTTCCTTCTCTAACATTTCTGTCATTAGGCTGGAATTCCTGCTCTATTCATTATTGCACAAGTGTTTTTCTGCCCTGAATCTCCTCGATGGTATATATCCAAAGGCCGCCACAGCAAGGCGTTCGAGTCTCTCGTTCAGCTGCGCAAACACCCTCTCCAAGCTGCTCGAGATTTATACTGTTCATATATTATCGTTTATCTACTGATGAATGAACTGACGAATTCTGGCAGATATGCACGTTCTTCTTGAAGAAGAGAAGAAAATTCAGAAGAATAGGAATCGGTTTGTGGAATTATTCACAGTACCTCGCAATCGTCGGGCATCTGTAGCCTCTTTTATAGTTATGTTCTTGTGAGTTCTTATTATTTCTCTTCTATCTATATGTGAGTTTAACATGTTTCTGCAGGCAACAATTGTGAGTCACCGATGAATACTCTACCGTTCAGTTCTTGCTAACCGTGCATTACAGCTGCGGAGTGAACGTCATTGCGTATTATTCAGTAATTTGGCGTTCACGGCCCTCGCGTGCAAAATAAACTGATGCAATTTTCTCCTGCAGTCAAATATATTCGCCCAAGCAAATTTTAGTGAAATACAGGCTCTCCTTGCCTCCTTTGGTTTCGGTGCTATTAACTTCGTTTTTGCCTTCCCGGCGGTCTACACTATCGATACCTTCGGTCGACGCAACCTCTTACTGACTACATTCCCTCTGATGGCGATATTCTTGCTTATGACTGGATTCGCTTTGTGAGCCCAACTTACTAGACTTTCTACGCCTGTCTCACAATTTTGCAGCTGGATACCAGAAGATAATAAGGCGCATCTCGCCATTATCGCCCTGGGAATTTATCTATTTGGCATGGCATATTCTCCAGGAGAAGGACCTGTGCCATTCACTGTGAGTTAGATAACATGTTCACATTACTATCGATATTGACATACAGTGTCGGTAGTACTCGGCTGAAGCATTCCCTCTCTACGTTCGCGACATCGGTGTGTGATAATTATGACAATGCTTGCGATGAAATTCTAACAGGAGCTATTTAAGGCATGAGTACTGCTACTGCGATACTATGGTTTTTGTGAGCGTTATAATCACTATCATATTATCGATGGCTGATGGATAACTAGCAATTTTATTGTTTCCATCACGTTCCCGCCCCTTCTCGGAGCTTTCAAACCTCAAGGTGAGCATCAAGCCTCTGAGCATGCGAGTATTGCTTACAATAGCTCATAGGTGCTTTTGGGTGGTACGCTGCATGGAAGTAAGTCATTGTCTCTCTACGACAGTGACATTGGGATTGATGTTTTATGCGCAGTATATTTGGTTTCTTCGCCGTGCTACTTTTTGTCCCGGAAACCAAGGCCCTTTCGCTAGAGGAACTAGATCAAGGTCCGTCTTTACCTTTGATTCCCTCATTGACGCATCTCAGTGTTGGGGTTTGCAGTCTTCAGCGTGCCTACGCATATTCACGCTACTTATCAGTTGAAAGCTCTTCCTCACAATATCAAGAGACATATTTTCAGGATGAACGTTCCCGATCTTCCTCCGCTATATAAACATGAAGGCCTTATAGAAGATGTAAAAGAGTATCACGGCTCCGGGGACTCTAATGGGGTTTAAACTCTAAAGGGGAAGCCTGAGGATGCTGGCCAGTGGACCACCTGTGTAAGTTTACGAAGAAGCTATTGTATTTATTTAATACCAGTGACTATTACAGCTGTGGTTAATTATGTAACCTATTATATCTACCGCTGTCATATAAAGCTCTTGAGTTATGCTGCAATTTCACTGAGTCTTTCCAAAGATTATCGATGCGGGATTGGTGCAGGACTATGTACGTGAAGCACTTGCGCCATCAAATCATTTGATCGGATACAGCACTGCCGGTGACAGTGGTGCATCCGCTGTACTCAGCAATAATAGTCATCTCTATCCACGACATTGTATAATACCCATCGTTTCTGCTCAGATTCCCAAAGCTGCGTGGCTTTCTTGCTATGACCCAGACAACTCTGCTCCAATACGAAGCGCCATGTAAGCTGATCCAAGTACCATGATAAAGGAACCGGAAATGCTCACTGTCCCCTCCGTACTAGGGCCTGTTCACAGTCTAGATTGGTGTAAAACGCCTGCACTTGGGCAGTCGCGTCCACGATCAGCTTTTCGTCTGGGAATAGCCTCATTCACAGATAATTATCAGAATCAGATCGCAGTGGTTGGTCTGCAGGACGAGCGTGTTCTGGTGGAGGACGACTACACCGATTATCCTGACTTCGTGACTCTTTGCGATGCGTACCACGGATATCCAGCAACCAGTCTTCAGTGGCAACCTGCATCGGCTCTAACTCACCCTTGGTCTCAGAAGTCGCCGAATACCGAGCTACTGGCCACCACTGGAGACGCGTTGAGAGTATGGGAGTACAGCAGTGATGGGCCAGCGTCTGTGTCGAGTTATGTGGGCCGACAAGCAAGTAACGCGGGAGGACATAGCCTTACAATGAAAACTGCGCTATCAGGTGTATGTCTTCAATCACCCCTATCCTATATTTTCACCTGAATTATGTCGCATGCCTCCTAGCAATCCAAGGTCCAGAGTCAGTCTACGGGAGCTCCATTGACTAATTTCTCATGGAATGAGAAGGCTCCCAGCTTGATAGTTACATCCTCAATCGATACGACATGCACAGTCTGGAACATCGACACTGCGACAGCTATTACCCAACTCATCGCTCATGATCGAGAGGTGTATGACGTTGCATGGCTTCCTGGATCTACTGATATCTTCGTTTCCGTCGGTGCCGATGGTAGTCTGCGCGCCTTTGACCTTCGCAGTCTAGAACACTCCACTATCTTGTACGAAACCCCCGCTCCCAAGAATGTTCCGCCCCCTTCCGCCTCACCCTCAGCATCTGCACGGCCGCCTACCTCCCCGTTGCTAAGAATTGCCTTTAATCCTTCCGATTCCAACTATATGTCTACTTTCCACATGGATGGCTCAGAAGTTCAGATTCTAGATATGCGAAGTCCAGGACAGCCAGTGATGGAGCTTAGAGCTCACCAAGGCCCAATTAATGCGCTCGGTTGGGGTTCCTCTGCGGAGCATCCCCTGCTAGCTACAGCGGGTAAGTCTTCACACTGCTTTTTGTACTGAAAACTAGCTAATACATCGGCAGGTGATGATTGCCAGGTGTTGTTATGGGACCTTGCAAACTACACCCAAGGAGCGGCGTCACCACGTAGTGCAGGATCACGATTGAATTCTCCTAGGCCAGATGCCAAGAAGAAAGTCGTCACGGATCCTGTCATGGCATACACCGCACCAAGTCAGATCACGAATCTCGCATGGTCACCGCTAATACAAGGCCTGACGATGAACACCGGACATTCAACTGCGACAGGAGAGTGGTTGGCCATTGCTTCTGGCAAAACAGTCAAAGCTTTGAAAGTATAGACATTTCTCCTTTGTCATGCTGGCATTTCCCAACTTTCCTGGACAATCATTGCTCGATGCACTCCAAATTGACCGTGTACATGACTTAAACATTTGCGGAATTGTACCCTATGGTAAACATGAGGGTAAATGACTTGCCCAGTACTCGATGTGTGATTTTATTGTAGCATCACCGGCGACCGCTAGAAATCCTTCTTGCTATTTTTTCTACTCTGACTTTCTAAGATGGCTTGGTTAATTTTCCTTGCTGAATGGATTAATAGAACTGTATATAAATATCAGCAGCTGCTGCAAAAGCATGTTCCAGAAATCCTACCATGAGGAGCAATCATCCATAAGCCGTTTAAGCCAGCAAAATATACCCAGAAATAGAGGAATTCTGGTCGACTCGCAGGTGCCCCCTCCAAGAGAGTAGTGGCATAGTATAGCATGTTGCCGTATATATGACCTAAACTAACCAAAGCAGTCAGAACATATCGAGATGGATATCCATAAGCAGTCCCCCAGGCAATGTAAAAGCAGAGGGGACCCCATATCCACTGTATTGGCATCGTAATTCGACATCAGCAAAAATTATATCCCGGTGAAGTACATGTTCTTACCGCAGTTACAGATTCCATTGCTACCAAGAGAGGTTCAGAAATGAGGTAGCGAGAATCTGCTTTAGCATATTCCTTCCATTCTTGAGACAACAAGTCGGTATCGCTAACTATCGTGGCGTGCTGGCGCGCAAAATGCCCTATGCAGTGGTGCGTGTTAAATCTTTTGTAATATTTGCGGTTGGCTGTTTTTATGCATACCTTCGAAGATCAGATGTATGCATCCACCTACCATAAGTTATAACAATGAGCTTGGCACATCATCGAGAAAGGACTGATATTATACATACATGTAACAAACCAGATTGCTGTCAATTTCTCGACAACCGTAAGTTTTCGTGCCGTAGAAAGCCACACATATGTTGTCAATGTGGTGACGAAAAGCGCTAACAGCCATGCACCAATAAGAGTCTCAATTGTGTATGTGTTTGGTTGGTAGCCATTAAGCTCCAAATTCACAGGATAGTAGGGATGAGCTGGCGCTACTGACATCCTATAAGAAAATGGGTGAAAGTTGAAGAGTAGTTAGATGAACGAAATAGAGTATACTTACATATAACTTTCAAAACGAGCTCAGAGTTTTCAAGTTTCAACGAACGTTGAACGCTGACGATCAATGGGAAATTGATGGCGTCAAATTTAGACTCACTTCCGCGTCCGCCGAAAGCAATTCAATCACAGCAGTTTACACTCTGCATATGTACCATACTTACTTCACGCAATAGTGCTCATGGTTTGGATCGTCAAGGGTTGAATTCTCTGAAATACCACGACCATCATTAATATTAATTAACCAAGGCAGATACGGGTAATAGATGCAAAGATATGATCTTATATGACGCTTAAAGAAGCATACCGCTATGAATGTCAAAGTGAGTCCATAGAATTGACAGAGTAGAGGAAACAGGAGGCTTACACAATGCCTGCTGTCTGGAGGGTAGACAGGAATCCGCAAATCATCGCGGACAACGCGATACGAGCGATGATCTTGCCCTTGGAAGGGGCGAGAGCGCCTAGCACACCGATTTGAATGCCCAAGGAACCGAGGTTAGCAAACCCGCAAAGCCCGTAGGAGGCAATGGTAAAGGCGCGGAAGGTGAGAGGGTTCTCAGTCGCTTGGAGGCTGGTAAGCTCGAGGTAGGCGGAGAATTCGTTGGCAACGAGCTTAGTGGCAAAGAGCTGCGAGACGCGGAGGATCTCATGGCGAGGGACACCGAGGAAGAAGGTGACCGGGTAAAAGATGTAACCAATGATAAGCTGAAGGGTCAGCGCATGAATACCGAAGCCACGTCCAATCCATGTGAGAAGCCCATTGATCCTGTGGCAAGTCAGATACAATCGGCAGTATTTCAGAAGCTCAAGAACTTACATAGCAACAAGAGACAGCACGGTAAGCACGTTGGTGCTAGAAAAACGCAGTTGTCAGTTCCATGCTCTCACTGGTATGAAAGGATCTTACAGAATCTGTCCAGCAACAATAAGACCGAAGAGAGCACCTTGGCTGAAAGCGTGGAGAGCGTTGGCCTGCAGAAGTGTTTAGAATAAAGTGATATGAATTAGACGAGGGAAACTAACAGGTTTTTCACCATGCCCTTCACCGCGATCAACGGTAACGCGTCCGCGGGTGACGGGCTCCTCTGTCTCGGGTATGCGCATCTTGCTAATGGACATGGAAGCAGGAATGCTCATGACGGAAGACGTGACGAGGGTAGAAGCTGGGACTCCCAAGTTGATATAAGCAGCGAGTACAGATCCAGCGATGGTGGAGAATCCAGAAGTCATGGTCAAATCTAGAGGAGATCCGTTACTATGTAGATAGTATCTGAAGGTGAGTAGTACAAACGAATTTCGGACTTGGTCATGACTATGATTCGAATTGTTAGCTGCCAGACCGCAAAAAAGTAGATGGAATGCACTAACGATCGACGTAGGGCCTAACAAGGCAAGCAGACTCTCCCTGACCAATCCAAGGCGATGCAGCAGCGACAACAGCCTCAGCACCGGAAACATTCATGAGCTTGAAGAAGAACCATGCGCTGTATTTTGCGTTAAATGTCGTCAACAGCCATGATGAAGTGAAACCACGTACAAGTTCTTGATTACCCATTGCATGACGCCAAGGTAGTACATCATTTGCACGAAAGCAATGAAGAAGATGATAGAACCCAGCTAAAAAGTAACACAGATAAGTATCATGGATGCAGTAGAAAGAGGTATTTTCATACAGTATTAACGAAGAACCAATGCTTGGCGGTGGTCTCTGCATCGAAAAAGAATCCAGAACCAGCGTTTGCTTGCGAGAGGAAATCGCTAGCCAAGGTAGCGATCCAGTTGAAGATCGAAAATCCGGCGCCTGTCTTCAACACGAACAGGGCAATCACTTGTTGGAGGAAGAGCCCGACAATGACAGTGGGCCTGAAAACTAATTTAGAACATCATGTTAGTCACACGACAGTATAGCGCACCAGGGGATTTGAGAACGATTGGACGAAGTAATCCAGAAACCGAGTTGGAAGATGAAAAGGCCAAGAACGTTGATCGCGCGGTCGCCATAAGTCGCTCCCTGCAAACAAATTAATCATCCACCTTCAGCGTAGAAAAGCAGTAAAATTGAACATACAGCCTCCAGCTTAAATCCAAACGCTGAACCAAAGACAATTCCAAGCAAGCACAACCAACCGATAGCCAGTCTGACTCTGTACGACAAGGCGAACCATGGGCGGGAAACGAGGGGTTCCCAGACAGCTTCAACAGGTCGTGTGACCACCGAGTTAGGGATGAAGCGGAAGGCAATAATCCTGGAAAATTGGATACATGAGTAAAACAGTTAAGAGTAGATACAGTAGAAATAATGCACAAGATGAATGCCCAAGCGAACAGAGTTTGGACGATCCTGTAATAATATGGCTTGATGTCAATAAGTTGCGAAGGTCCAGTAAAATTACAACTCACCAGCGATGCCTCGTCGCCTTCAAAACCGTTGCGCTGACCCACCACCCAAGAATAACAAATGCCACCGCAGCCAAAATGAAGGGGCGGTATTTGGACCAGATGGCACGGTTTCTCTCTTTCTGAGCTTCGTGGTCAACATCGGCTGAGTCCTTCGCGAGAAGGACCTCGGGCTCGGGCTCGGAAGCAGGGACCTTTTCCTTGGTGAAGGATTCCGTGGAACGAGACCGAGTGCGAGCGGCCTCGTTGGAGACGACGGAGACAAGGGGAGGCTGGGTGGACGCCATTGGAAGGTCTCAGTCGTGGACAGGAATCCTCGAGGAAGAGAGGTAGGCGGGAGCGGAGACGGGATCTGCTAGAGGACGATTAGTTGAGCTTGTGGTATAAAAACAGACTTCCCCGAATGATAAGATGGCGGATGCCATGTGCTCCCTCCCTGGGCGCAACTCCATCATTTTTTAGTTTTGAAAATAGACAGACGATAAGAAGCACAAGGAAATCAAATTGCTGATGCGTTATTCAGTATGATACTCTATGATTACTCGGATGATACTCAATGATACGTCCGTGGAGTATCCCATATAGTCCATGGAGCTTTACGATCTATGTCGGCTCTTCATCATACCGACCAGTACGCCCACCGCAAACACACACCCTCCGCTGGAAGCCGAGTCCAACGGCGTCGAACGCACCTCCATTGACAGTGCCACGCTCGTCAGCCAGGCAGTGTTCGGTATCGGGGGCAGATACGGGGGGATAAGCATCGCCAGATTTCCACTACTGTGTGAATGGCATACCACCTACAGAATGCAGTACGTTATCATGCACATGAATTCTCTGAAGCACCACCGCATGGAGCAGAGGGGGTGATGGCACGCGTACCTTGCCCCCGTGTAACATGGATGCTAGATACGGAACTGCGAGGCGGGCCAAGGGATTGTTGATCTTCGTGAATCGTCGCTGCTATCAGAGGCGCTCGAGTGCGCTCAACGATAGCTCAACAGATTAGACTGGGTGAATGGATTAAGTTTACAATTTTTCGGACCTTTTCTTTACTTACCGGCGGCATCTTACATCGAGCGACAAGGCTGCTGCCAAGACAGGGCTGTTCTGGGATCACCCCTATTGGCCAGCTTCTGGCACCAGCCACCACAGTGACCGCACAACTTCTGCACATATGGATGCCCATGCTAACCAAATGGTTCAAGTTCATGTGCGCATACCATACAGTGGCTAGATCTCAGCCGGCCATTAAAAGAGTCCCTTCAACACATACATTTCCGCAGGAAATGATTAATATCAATCGCAGTTTGCAACGTTTCGATTTCCCTGCTATCTAATCAGGAATTGTAAAATGCCTCCAGTCGCTGTACATCAAGCTCAAAATCAATTATCGGATAACTACAGACACCATGTGGGTCCTGTTGTTGCGCCTGCTCGCGCTCTTATGGTTACGTGCAAATACACTAATGGGGAGGTACTCAACAGTGAGCACTCAGGTAAAAGCTTTCGCACCAGTATGTACTTATTGTAACGTCCGGGATCTATTCTCTTCGGGACCCGTTCAGGGCTCGTTCACTATCGCCGGAGTCAGTTTGTACTGCACACTGCTGCACACGAGCAAAAATAAATTTCATTGCCGAGAAATCGAACTTGAATACATAAGATGGTTGCTACTGCAGCTCGTGCTTTCATGTAGATCAAAATAGGAAGGCTTGAAAAGATCGCGTAATGTCTGGAGATGTCCATACTATCAAGTATTTAGACTTTCCGAGTTGAGCTCTAAGCTACTCGTCTTCGAGTCCTAACATACACTTGCGAACTAGGATTCAAATTACTATAGTACGCAGTAAGAATAGAGAGTAATGCATACATGCCGAAACTTGTCCCCGAAAAAAAAAACAGAAATTAATGTACATGCATACAGTACATCCGTGAAAAGTAAAATTGGCTAGTCATGTGTATATGCCGAGAGTCATCGTCCTTTGACAGGCGTGGCAGCTGAAGGGTGTTTTAAGCGAAGTTGTCCCTGTACGCACAAACACATGGAGGGTAAGGCTACATCCACGGTCACGATGAACGGTGGAGAATGGACGTGAACCAGCGGAGAGAGAACGGTCCCTACTGGCGTGTTTGATGCAAACATCCTTCCTCATTGCAATCGTTCCTCAATGAGTTTGGCAATCGTTGCAGCGTGGACTGGAATAAATGTCCCATGGAAACCCTCCGGATATCCAATGGGCGGCTCGTTTGGATGAGTAAAGTATCTGTAGGTAACAGCAAGACGAGTTAGTTGAATCATTGGCAGATATGTACTTAAGACGTAAGACGTACGTGTCGTTCCATACAGTGAAATGCCTCATTCCAAGGGCCCTTGTTGTCCATTCATAGTCATGTGCAAATCCACCTGGATAATATATTTCAATCACCGTCGAGACTCGATTCGGGTTCATGAAAACCAGATGCGTGAGGCCGTTTCCGTGTACACCAAGAAGAATCTACGGATCCACTGTTTATAAGTGATGCCAAAATAGAAGGTGGAAATCACGCTGCTTACTGTGGACTTCGCCGCCAGTTTGATTTGATCATCCTTGCTGAGGGTCTCTGGCTGCACGATGTTCAGTTCCCAATCCTTACCCTCCTCTGTCCGTTTTCTCCTAACCAGTTCTTGAAGCGCTGCAACAAGCGCATCGTGATCTTCTGGAACCAGATGTCGACGTACTTCTTGTCGACTTATATATGTAATGACGGCCTTGTCTGGCAGTGGTAATAGGGATTGAGGATCGATTTCGGTATCCAGGTCGTCCAGTTGCTTCTTGGTGATTTTGGTCTCTCCTTGACTGCCTGAAAGACCGGTCTCTTTCGCTCCAACGAACCTCCAGACAGCCTCGCGTACGCCCGCCCACCAATGGCCATTCAAGTCAATTCCGCCTTTCTTTACCATGTACTCCCAAGCTTCAGATGCAGTTCGTTGTGTGCGACTTCCACAGGACTCTCCTCGATGTGCCGCGCTCCGATCTGCAAGTAGAGCAAGGGGAAAATGCCACGCTCTACCTGAGTGGTCAGTATACTCCTGCAGATCACGAGAATGCTGAGCTGATTCTGGACTAGGTCTGTGTGGGGGTGCTGTCGAGTCTACGCGGTCGGCCCAATCTACTGCAACTTCTACATCGAGAGACGGAAAGGCAGCTCGAAGGACGAAGCTGTTGAAGCCCGGTTTGTCTCTCCATCCGTCCGCATTGGCGTGCATGAAGATGGCTCGAGTAAAGGAAAAGGTTTCGGATCTCTGTGGGTTGTAGGATGGTGCTAGTGGGGGAAAGGGGCGCACTGTGTCGGTCTCAGCAATCAGACCCGATGAAGGGTTGAATGCGCCATACATAAAGGCCCATGATCCAAGCAAGAGCTCGGCAACAAAGTGGAAGTAATGGTCAAGGAACTGTGATGGATCGTTGACCAGCATCTGAAGTTACGTTCATTATGAGTTTAATGAAGTAAATGTCGACACGTTGGAGCGAATAATACGCACCGTGGTTCCTTCAACCGTTCGTACTCGGTTCCTCTCTCCATTCACTACGTCGCCACTCCACCTTGTTCTCGCTTCTTCAGGGTCGATGAAATCCATGTCTTGTTTGGTTGGCTCGCGAAGGGCGATGTTCTCTGGTGTGTTGGCGGCAGGGAGACCAGTGCTGGTCATTAGGCGTATTTCCGGGAAGGTCGAAGGATCTAGGTTGGACGACAGCAGGAAAAGCGTTCCGTTCGCCATGTAGAGATCGCGGAAGAGAGTCCATCCTGGGGCGTGGGCAATGATAGATGTTTCCGGGAGGTCGCGTTGAAGGCCGAGGTCGAGGTTTTGTTTCACAATAGATGGATTGGGGAGCGGCTGGATATGTGGGGAGGAGTAAAGGGAATCAGATAGGTTGGGATGGACGACGATGGATGGAATGCCGCGGATGCCATTGCTTAGGATGGCAGTGAGGATGTATACGCAGGAGGCTCCGATGAGGACTAGCACGCCATCTCTCCGGGTTAGAGACTGGCCTAAAGCCATGTCGAACGTAGCAGGATTCTGCTTAGGAGCCGGTAGGGATGATAAGGAGTGTTCGTTGAAAGCTCGCTTGAGTTAACGAGCGAATTGGAAATGAATGAAGTTAAATAGAGGCTGTCAAGAAGAAAGAGTGGGCCAGATCATAATAATGGGGCACAAAGGGGTCAATGTGCTGCCGTCGTTATAAGTATAAGGCCCGGGAAATACCTTTCAATTTGTTTTACTTTGATTACCGGCCCTGGCGCGTCCTGCACGTGATCGTTGACACCTTCTTGAACCGCACTGGGGCTATAATTGACTTCCAGTCTGCACAACCTGCATATTCACCTCACGACGTCGATGATCCACCTACTCATCCTAGCACTATTCTCTCTGTGTGCCTCCTTCGCACTTACTTCTCATTCTGCAACTCCGCGCCCCCTTGTTCTCTGGCATGGTTTAGGTTAGCATGTCACCTTCTGTTTACGCTTCCTTCCTCAATCAGCGCAGGAGACTCCCATTCGTCTCCCGGAATCCTCGAATTCATCGAGATGATCAAAGAACTCCATCCTGGAATATTTGTCCATTCTGTTCACATCGAGGAAGACTTGGACGCAGACAGACGTGCCGGCTTCGTATGTGTCTGTCTTCTCTGCTCATCTACTGCTAGTTCAGGATCTACTTGTCATGCAGTATGGAAACGTTAATGCACAGGTATCACTTGTGGCAGACCAACTTTCTGCCGTTCCAGAGCTCGAAAATGGATTTGATGCTATAGGCTTCTCCCAAGGTAGGCCGCCATGTATTGATTTCAGTGTTTAATATTTCACATCCATACTATCACATCCTTGCAGGTGGCCAATTTCTTCGTGCCTATGTCGAGAGATACAACTCGCCACCCATTCACAATCTCATTACTTTTGGGTCCCAGCACATGGGCATATCCGACATTCCACTCTGCAAGTCATACGACTTCCTGTGCCAGGTCGCCCGTCGTGCCGCCAAGAGTGCCGTCTATGGCGTATGGGCCCAGGAAAATCTAATCCAGGTTTTTACTTCTACTTTTCTTGTTTTCCTACAGCTAATAGAAGAATGCAGGCCCAATACTTCCGCGACCCCACCAACCTAGAAACATATCTCACCGCGAACCATTTCCTGACGGACATCAACAACGAGATTCCAGAAACGCGCAACCAGACTTATTCTAAGAACCTTGCCTCACTGAATAAACTTGTTCTTGTTATATTCACTGAAGATAAAACAGTCGTCCCGAAGGAAAGCGCATGGTTCGGCTCGGAATCCGTAGAGGAGGACTCTTTGGATGTAGGTGGGGAAGGGCAGGTGATATTACAGGCTAAAAGCACCATCATTCCAATGCGCCGCCAGCCGCTGTACATGGAGGACTGGATTGGTTTGCGCGCGCTGGACAAGAAGGGAGCGGTGGCATTTGAGGTGTGTGTTGGAGAGCATATGCAATTGAGCGGCTGCTGGGAAGATATAGTTAGTAAGTATGCCGGTCATGTACAGTAGCTAATGAATTAAATGGTCTTGGGGAATATGAGCGTCGTGGTAGTACAACAGTACAGAATCCTTGGTCCTCAACTTAATGCGTGGGCCACTGCACTGGCCTATTGTTTGTCACGTGTTCGCCTCGTTGCTCTAACCCTAACTTGTAATACTTCGCTCTTGTCATTATTCCTACAAGTAGTCTGAATTGACTCGCAGTTTTCTGCAGTCGAGTCGACTATAAATTCGCGTCTTGTGGCGGGAGGAGGTCCGCATTTACCACAAAAGGGCCCTCCATGAACGACATGGCCAATGCTGACGTCTACACGTCTTCCGTTCCCCGCCTCAGACTATCCAGGCACTCGCCATCCGATGTCTATGACAATGCTTCTGCTTCCTCCTCTTCCCAGGCGGGGCCTTCGCGTCTCCCAGATGTTACCCAGCTCGTCGACCTCAACTTCAGCGATCTCAACACAGACTCGCAACATAATCACGACGAGGAGGACGACCAACAACCTACGCCCAAAACGACTACACTGCCCCCTGTAGCCAGCTCCTCACCCGCAGACACGCCTGCGGCCCGTTTACGCGCCTTGTTATCTCGTGTTCCGACCTCCAAGTCTCCTGCAACGCCAATGCCACGCCTGCATTCTCCCTCCGAGCTCGAGTCCGATTTCGAGCCTCCTGAATCCACCTCTGCAACACCCAGTATGGCCCGGGAGAGTCTCAAGGATATCTTCTCGCGTGCACTGCGCGACCCAGGCGATACGCCACAAAAGGGTGGGAAGAGACGGAATAGCATTGATGTCAGTGAAGTGGACGCAAGTCCTAGAGTTCAGAAGGAGAGGTCGAGCATCAAGGGAAAGCGCAAGAGCCTTAGCGATGAGGAGGTCGAGAATCCCCCCAGTGCGTCCACCCTTCCCTTCATTATACCTCACAATTAGAGCAGTCATTTGCTATTAAGAATTCTCGCAACGGTCAACTACTTCATTCAAGTTATCATCGCAGCCTATTACATTAGATATACTCCGCGAACGGTTCTCCAATTCACAGTCCGAAGATATGAATTTGTCTTCTACCTCGCCCTACCGACGTATGTCCACATTTTTCGGGAGTTGTAGTACGACTTCTCACTAGCATATTTGTTGCAGGTGACGATAGCAATGACACTGCAACGATTCTGAGAGACCTAAATTCCTCCCGCGCGACACCCCCTGCCGCTACAAGCACCCCTCAACACTCGCTACGAATGTCTGGGAGCTCTCAATTCCAATTCCAGTCCAGTAAGTCGGCTGAATTACACTACAGGTTGTGGCATTAACGTGTTTTTGGAACGTGTAGATCTTCTCGAGCAAGATTCAGAGATGCAGCGCGCGATTGATGCATTCGACAGCTATGAAGGCGATTCTGTCCTCAATCAGCGCGCAGGTACGTTGGGGGATGTTCTTACCGCGTCAAATACTGAGCATACTGTCGGCAGAGGGTGAGCGGTTCATGAGTCATCAAGAATACGAACATGTAGCCCCAGCACGAGCGCAGTCTCCTTCTCCTGGGAAATCCAACTCGATCGCTCAATCGCATGGAAGCAGTTCATCTCACAGGGGTGTGGATCCCCATCATTCCGGTGCGTTTTCATATATTCCCAATTTGCATATTCTAAACTTGAACCGTAGCCTCTCGATCCGGCCCAATGTCTTCTCACTCCATTCTAGGACGTGCGTATACCCTGTTGTTTTACTCTATGAGTAAACTGACTATTTTCTCTGGCTTTAGATTCTGAGAATCATCGTCATGACGAAGATCAAGAGCTCAGTCACCAATGGGAACGCGAGTGGAATAAGTCGAAAACTCCCGCCAGATCTAGCACACCCGAGTCCAAGTACCCCCACCAACATATGCATCCAAGAACCTCCATTAATGGGTCACCGTCGGTCGGTCGTTCTACCCTGTCGCGTCGTGGGAGTGCTGCTTCTCTAAGGAGCTTTGACGGTCTATCCTCGAAAGGAAGCTCAGTCGGGTCTCAAGCAGAGTGTTAGCAATCTTCTTAATTTCTACATATGGTTTTATACTAAAGTATTTCCCGTGCAGACCGGGAGCGTATCAATGAACTGGAAAGAGAACGTAATCACGAGCGGGAGCGGGAGTGGAATAAGCGTCACCCTACGACTACACGTCCTACATCCAGCCTTAGCCTCCGATCCCCGGTGGTGGGGGGGCGTTCCCGGACACAAAGTTTCCCGCACTCCTCTCGTCCAGACTCTGCTCAGTCTCATCGTTCCCTTGCGTCACCTGAACCATTCCCTGCGACTCTCCGACGACATCACTCATTTAATTCTTCTCGTGCAAGTTCTCCGAGTGGCTCCTCTAGAGCTAGTCATGACGACGACCCTGCGGTCGTAGAGGTCGTTCACGAGAGAGAAAGGAACTGGAACGCTCCCAGGCCGAAGTGGAATCAACATACGTCGACCCATCAGAGAAGTAATAGTAATTCTGATTCGCCTGCGCCCCAATCTCCTTCATCTTCCTTGCGTACTTCCCAGCATCATTTGTCCTACTCAAATGGTCGCATTAGAGCAGAGAGTTTGAAAACGCCAGGAACATCTAAAGGAGAGCTCCCCATCTACCGAGGGTCGGGTTCGGGCTCTAAATCCGCTAAAGTCAAGTCCGCTGATCAAGAGCCATCTCGTGCTCCTCGTGAGCAAACGAGTCTGACCCCTTCCACCTCTCATTTCCAGTCTACCTTGCAACCCCTCAGTGCCGATTCTTCGAGAAGCGTCGATGTCCTAGCGCGAGCGCGTTCCCCTCTACCTTCTTCCTTGCGGAACGCTACCATCAAGTCTCCATCCTCCAGCATGGCCCGCACTCGCGCTCCATTATCACCTTTTGTCCGGGAGAAGACACCTACAGAACTGCGACCTCCTTCTCGGAGTGTAGCTTCGCCGTCTCCCACACCCAGTTCAAATGACGGTCATGCCCAAGCATCCGGCTCAATTAGGCAGAGCCAGATTCCTGTTCGTTCACCGAAGAGAGCGAGGGTGACTCGAACTGCCCCAGTACATGAGGAGACACAAGAAACCTCTGCAGACGAACTTCCTTCTTCCTTCAAAGTAGAAGATTTATCCACGAAGAGTGCGGATGGCCTTTCCATATCCGATGAAATGGAGGCTATGTCACAAGAGAGGACACCCACGCTGCGTACAGTCCCGCCACCTCCTCTTGAAACTCCTGAGTACACTCCTCCCCGACTCGCTTCTCCATCTGCAAGGTCGTCAATCAACGATGAGTTAAGGCTGCAGAACGCGATTGCATTCAGTTCAAGATCCCCAATCCAGGAAGAGCTCTCTCCTCTTCCGTCTCCACCCGCGGAGGCTCCGGAGCCCCAGCTGCCCTCATTTCTTTCTACACCCCCACGGCAATCTTCATTCGGCATCTCAAAACTCGAGTTTCAAACTCCTTCCCCGCCTAAGGGTCTTCCTGAACTCCCAGGCCCGCCTTCATCATCCGAAGATGAAGATACTGAGGACGACCCTGTGCCTCGCTGGGGCGCAACACCTAATCGACCAAACGGTGAAACGAATCCCAACTGGACAGCGATGAAAACACCCAGACCCCCAGGGGGATTTTCGCAGACTCCGAACGGCGACAGGGAAGGAAAGCACCCTACTGAGTGGACAGATACACCGCCGAGCCGACATAACGAGAACGAGGATGCTAATTGGACAGCGATAAAAACTCCAAAACCTCCTGGGGCATGGGCTGCTACTCCAATGCCCACACAGCGAACCCGAGGTCGACTAGACTCTATCGAGACAGAGCCTGAAGAGACTGAGAGCCGTAATGGACTCGCTACCCCAGTAGCGTCCCTGTCGAGAGCATCTTCATTGCCCCTGCAAATGCCTGCACCCCCTGGTGCATGGGCTGCCACTCCAGTGACGAAGAGGAGTATCTTGAAGGTTCGATTTGAAGCAAAACCTTCCGAGCCAGAGCACTCCGATATAAGAGAGATGGACGAATCATCCGAGGGTCCTGACAGTGCAAGGCTTGCAGCCAAAGCTTCCGTCGACGCCAGCACAGAACTCCAGCGTGAAACAGATGTGCGGGCATCCACTCCTGAACCGATTAGTCCAGTATCGCCTCCTTC
>JASFDH010000801.1:0-19286 GCA_036937195.1 Nidularia pulvinata
AACTTGCTGACTAAAAAGGGTCCTTACTGACTAAGAGATTCAGGGACAAATGGCCGTTCTCTTTTCATGTATAGGATGCCATGGTATACTTATGTGGAACCAAAGGAATTACACCGCGAACCTTCTGTCATGATTGGAAGTAACTAACACATAATCATGATCTTCTGTTATGTCGAAAATTTGAACATTCACGTGTGATTCGATAAAATGTCACTTGAGCAACAACTTCAATCAAGGAGCTCTGTCAGAGGGGTGCATCGAAGACTAAGTGGAGTCGAATGAGAATCGCTGCAAGAGACTAGGCAGAATCAAAACATCATGCGACTACTGGCCAGTGTCTGGGAGATTGATATTGTAGTGTGCACATCTCCAGCTATGTGAAGACTTAAGAATGGCATCGATTACATGAGAGCATAAACTGAGAGTCCCTACAGCCCGGCACAGAGAAGGAAGAGATTTACTGATTCCAGCTAACAAGGAGACGATAGACCAGATTCTCAAGTGCTCCACTGAGCAACCTTGTTTAGTTGTGGAGTAATCCAAACAGTATTTATCCTGATTGGAGATGGAGTTGATTTAATACCTGCTGCCCAATCGGGAGGCTCAACAGCCACGCGGGGCCGGACATTTCCTAGATGCAGCGTTTGGAAGCCTGGTCACACTGCTAACGCTTGACAATTTTGCTTGAGGGGAAATGTATGGCAGCAAGGATGACTTTAGATAGTATTTTATAGCTAATTGTTAATCGATAGACCCACTTCGCCAAAAAAATAGCCCAGGATTTTTGTTTATAGTGGTGCCTGTACATATAGATCTAACCCAAATCAAGCAGATCATCTGGGGCACGTGATTATACTCTTGAGAATTCTGAATCCAAATCTGAACGTCATTTTGAATTTGAATAACAGAGCCCTCACCTTTATCTTAAACCATGACTGTAGGAAAGTGTCGAAATGTCTCACTGGAGGTCAAATGGTAGTTTCGATGACCCCTCTCGAGATCCAGAAAGCAACAGAGATTTTCAAAAGAACTGTCGATCATGTCTTGACACTTTCACGAACATTGGGTGTGTAGTATGGAAACCATTGCAAGCAGGGGATCATATATTGCAGTTACTTTCAGTGAAAGAGAGCCTAGTGCAAAAGATCAAATTAAAATTGTACTTATATACAATGTAATGTAGTCTCGAATATTTTGAAACAAAACAAAATAGAAGAAAGAAGGAACATATGCAGGGAGCAAAGACAGTGTTACTATCAAGATGAAGGAGTTTCAAAAAACTCTGACCAGTAATTTTGAATCTCATATTGTGCAACAATATTTTATCCTATTTCATCTAAATTTTACATTAACCTCCCTTGCATCTAACAGGGCCCTAATATAAATTTTTGAGAGGTTTGGTGAAGAATTGGGCTTAAAATCATGGGTGGTCAAGGTGATGCAAAAAAAGTAACGCAAAGTCACAGAACTTCCCACCGGGCTGAAAGCGGCAAAATCATTTGAAATGACACGATTTCGTCACACTTTTTTTATCTTTTCATCCGCCTCCCTTGCTAGACTTACTCATACATCCTGATTTTTGGTAGACGTATACTAAATTATGATTAGAATGTATTCTTAAAATTCAGTGTTCTGAATCAAAGCTGTTGGAGCTCGAGACATTTTGATGATAATTTTCGTAAGCACTCTTGAGAGAATAGTATCCACAACAAGCTCATTTCAATCTTTCCTCGGTATTTTTACATATTCATGGAGCCTAGATAGAAGGCATTCAGAATGTGCAAAGTATTTGGCATAAATGTGGTATTGTGGAAGCTACAGACCCTTGTACAGGCACCACTATAAACAAAAATCCTGGGCTATTTTTTTTGGCAAAGTGGGTCTATCGATTAACAATTAGCTGTAACAGTAGGAAAATTCAAGTGAAATGATGCCTTTTCCTTCACTATTATTTCCTTATATGGTAACTTTTTATTGAGAAATGATTCCTTTCCCTGTTGTCAAAATTCTTTGCTAAATTTATCCTAGCTGCCACACGTTTCCCCTCGATTTCTCCTCCTATGAAATAGTGGGGTTCAAGCAGTTTCCTTGTTAGCTGTCAAGTTGGTGTCATTTACCTATGTTGTGGCATGTACATATTGGTGGATACAGCCAAATGTTTACAAAGTGCTTACATACATACCTTTTTCAGTTCTAACTTCAGGCTATGATATGATGTCCGTGAAGTCATATCACTCTCACTAATTTATCCCATGACCTCTGGCAATCCTCTATCAGCCGCAATAGGGGGGAAATGGCCGCCGCAAAGGCAGCATTCGAGAAGAAACAGGGGAGCGTCGGATCTCCCCAGCCGTGGAAATAGTGTACGCAGAACTGCTACTCTCAGCAATCACTTCCCAGCCTGTCTCTTTCCGGTTAGCTATGAAATTGTTTTGAAGAATCGATTATATTTGTACATTCTGCTTCAATTCCATACATGGGCTCTAGTACGTCGCGATCATTGTACATTGGCTCCTAAGCGTCCTCGTCTTGCTTTATCTCTGATACTCGCTTTGCACACAGTACCCCGCGTTGTGGAATTAAATAAATCGACCCCTATGGACCCCACGGGGCTCCACGATAGTGGAAAAACACGGGCTTGGTGCATGAGAGCAGTTCGAGTGATGACGTCCTCTCTGTTTCCGTCGTCGAAAAGGCGCTTATAACTAGATTTGGCCCTGGATGGGATAGGATTGGTCGCTTTAGATGTGGAGAAAGCGTTTGATTTTTACGCGTATGCAGTTCGCGATCTCGTGATGTTTTTCATCAACGGAAATGGCGCTCGGGTGAACGCAAAATAGGTCCAATGACTTCTATTTCCCAGCGAGCCATGTGCTCGCATCGAAGTTCACGATTCCATCTGTGGATCGCTCCGCCCGACATTCCGGATCTGCTGCCTAGGGAGCTTGTCGACAACCGTCTTGCTTCTTTAAATTTTGGGCTAGCAATGGTTGTATATATCAGTTTCGCACGGCTCTTCTCCTCTTGCCTTGTTGTTTGCTTCGAGTGCTGCTCTGGTAGGTCTCAACGCGACGATGGAAGAAACACGCCCTGCACGACGAAGCAGTGGCATATACGATGCCAACTACGGTAGCACACAGTCTCTCGGATCCGGCGCGTCTCTGAGAGGTGCGTAATTCGTACATTTCTGCCACGCTCTAAACTCATTTTACGGCACCAAGGTAATGCTGCTCCTCCGGCTGGTATCGCGATGAGCACTTCTGCAGGCGTCGCGGTCGGTACTCCGGTCGCCGGCTCTCATGGTGGTGCGGCGAGTAACGCAGTCAGTGGTTGGGAAGACCACCCTCCTGCCCCTGCTGCAGCAACGCCTGCCCGGCCATTTTACAAGAAGCGTTGGTTTATAATATCCCAGATCATCATCATTCCACTAGCAATTGCTCTTCTGTTCATCATTTTATTTCCGGTCATACACGCAATTGTACAGCTGGTGGTTAAACGTTCCACTCTCGATGTACAGGTCGCGACAATATCCGAACCCATGAACAATACGTGAGTTCAGTTCGATGATTTTACTTTCATTCAATTGATCAATCCACCAGGTTCAAGTTAGGATTGCAGGGAAACGTGTGTATCATAAGCATCATTATACCCCTGTAACCCTTCTCACTCGATTTTCAGGTTGCTCATACGGGTATTTTTTCGGCTACAATCAAGTTCACGGAGCCTATCACGGTATTTTGGCTGGAGGATGCAGATAAAGAAACACCACTGGGGACCATGTCTTTGGAGCAGCTTTCGGCAAAGCATAAGCGCGCGACTTTGAATCAGACAACATCCTTTAGTATCACGGATGAGGATAATTTTGCTCGATTCGCAGGCACTATGATTACTGCATCAAATTTCACATGGCGGATGAAGAGCAGCAATCTGCACGTCCAAGCCCTCAAGTTTCCGGTGGCAAAGGGCATCACATTCAATAAGGACGTGACTCTCAAAGGTATGTAATGCTTTCTGGATACCATGTCCTGCCTCATTGATCCGTTTTACAGGCTTTAACAGCTTCGATAAAAATGTTGCTTTAATCGATTTCCAGTTGCCAAGCGATAATCCAGCTGGAGGCATTGATTTCATCGCCGTCACAGAGCTCAATAATACTAGGTAATCATATTTATTCCGATCCATCAATAGTACGACTCTAATATCTCTTTTAGTCCTTTTTCGTTGAATTTGGGAACTGTGAAATTTGCCCTGTCATACAAGAACGTTTCGCTTGGTCTAGGTACTGGTACTAACACTCAAATAGTAAAATTCTCCGTTTCCATGCTTGTGGTCCCAACCTCTAATTTGAGTTTTTCAGGTGCCAGGATCAAATAAAATAACATTAGCCGGCGTTCTACGTCCGCATACTGATGCTACCGAACTGGCCGTTGTTTCTGAATTATTCACAAATTATCTAAATGATGAACTTTCTCCTGTCATTGCGCAGGGGCAGTCGACGCTTCAGAACGATAACTCTACCATTTCATGGCTCAGCAAAGGCTTACAGGAGCTCTCTCTTAATGTACCTTTCGGGTCTGCTGTTCCGATTGATCCCATTCGAACCATTACCATCGGGGACCTTGGACTTCAGTTCTCGAAAGAATCCCCTTGGACGCCAAGTGTGCAAAGTAATTCAGTACATGCAACTTTACGTATGTCTGATAGTGCCCGTTGTTTATTAAATCTTACCGTACTTGTTTTTCAGAACTTCCCTTTGGCTTTAATCTGGCCATTGATCAAATTCGAAACGATTTCAATCTCACCAAGAATGGAAACGCGATCGCCGGTCTATCGACGGTGCATATTTTGTATCTATATTATTGTGCACTATCTGAAAAAGCTGTTTTAGCCGTTAGGTGCCACTACATCGACCATTTCCGTTCTTAGCGAGACGGACACGGCTGGTACCATCAACATTACGATATCGGGAACAAAGTTAACCTGTCCTGATCCCCAACACGCCATTTTCTCTGTATTTAGTCAGTACATTTCCTTCTTTTGCTTTTCGTAACGTTGACATTTTGTTCTCAGATACAAATTTGACAAGCCTAGACATGGCTGAGTTCCGCTTGATTGGAAGCTCTAGGGCTGTCGCAAACATGAGCATTGGTCAAATTACTTTAGACAATATTAAAGTTAACGTGTCGACGAGTCTCAATGGGCTGCAAGGATTGAAGGGGATGACCACTATTGACAGTGTAGACGTGACAGGTGGGACTTCTGAAGGTATTAACTTGGGAATTCAAGGTGAACTATTTCTCTATCAATGATACATTAACTTCCTATTTGACATTCTTTATTCAGTCTCTATTTTTAATCCCTCAAATCTCAATCTCGCGACTGGAGACCTCAGTACATTATCTTTTCCTTGAATCTTTCAACCAATATTGATTTATATCATAATATCAGCATTACAACTCTTCAGAGATGGCGAGGAGCTGGGTACTGCTCTTCTGCCCAATTTAACGCTTATCATAGGCAATAATTCTTTCCCGGCGACGTCTGTCTTTTCGGTACCGTGCCATTTTTACTTATGCCGCTATGGCTCGAAATTCATCGCGTGCTACCTAGGCAAATAAAAGTCCACAAGGCCTTCAAACGCTCAACGACTTTGTCGGCAAGAAGGGTGCATTCTGCGAGACTTTGCTGGCTCTGCAACCGACTTACCCATGTTTTACTTAGATGTGCAGCTCACTATTGCGGGGTTTGATGGCAGCACCGAAATCGCTTCTCTGGTGCAGGCATTTGAAAGTCTCGACATTGGAGTTACTTTACCTGGATTGAAGACAAATCTTCTGGATACGGCTGCGCTTGAAGGTGTGTTCAACATCCTATCCGTTTGTATTCGACGCTCAAATACGTATCGAAGTTCTTTCTACCACGGGAAGGGAAAATAACATAACACACGTCACCGTATCACTTTCAAATCCGTTCAGTACATCGCTTCATATTACAAAGATTTCTTCTACTGTCAAGGCTTTCGGCATCTCATTGGGCACAATTAATACAACTACCGACTTTACAACCGCCCCGAACTCTACGACCAAGTCGCCCTCTTTAGATTTGAACCTGGACTTCGATCCCGCCTCTCTTTTTACTCTGACCCGACTTCTAGCTGTAGAAGCTGGCCTGGACGTAGCACCATTGGACGGAATTGTTGAGCTTGGAGGAATCCAATATCTAACTACGTCAGGAACAGTACCGAGGACAGCCTTCAAACGTAATTTGTTTACGTAAGTATTCTATTATTACCACTATTATGAAACTCACGCTGGTTCCAGTGGCTTTGACCTGCCTAGTTTTGTGCAATCTGCGTTCAAGAAACTGCAATCCGATGTGGAGTTGTCCACTGACGTGACAATTGGTTATTTTCATGCTCATTAAAATTGATTATTTCTAAGTGCCATTTGTCCCAGGCGAATACGAAACAAAGCTTCAATACACTCAGACTAGTGTGCCGACCGCGACAGATGAAAGTCTTGACTTCATTCTGCCTGTTTTAGCACAGCCGATCGTCCAAAAAATCGTCGGTGGTGCTGCCTTAGGGCGAGTTACTCATTACAGATATTGAATTTGCCTCAACTGGTTTTATAGGATTGATACCGTTCTCATCACAAATCCCCAACAAACCTCGTTTGGTACGGGATAGAAAACCATGAATAGTTATGGCGACTCATATGTTTTATCCAGGAACCAAGCTGAAAGGCAGTATTTCCAATGCTGGACCGTGTATGTGCTTCCTATTTTCATTAGCCAAGCAGAGTTTTTTCAATCCATTATTTACAGTCGATGCCAGAATTGCCTTTCCCTCCGGTCTGACAGTTAACTGGGCAGGAAAGGCCCTTGGTAACATAAAGATGAACGATATTCAGCTCGTTGGAGACATTGGAGCTGCCATCGATGTCGAATCAACCTTCGATGTAGCCGATGTTGACCATTTAACGGACTTCACGAAGGCACGTCGACCACAACGTCATCATCATCTCATTGCTTACTGGTTTCATATTGATAGGTCTTGCTTACCTCAGAATCGTTCGAATGGGAAATTTCAGGAGACAATCTGACTGGTATGAATGAATCATTATTCAAGTCCAATTATTTGAGCTGAGATTCTTTCTGCAGTTAGCGCCCTGGGTCTGTCGTCCTTTCGAAGTTCAAAGTATATTGACATTAATGATGAATGATCAGGCATCGAAGTCGCTGGGATTACACTTACAACGAAGAAAGTAACATTAAAGGGCTTCAATGGTTTAAAAGACGGCGTAAAGATTAAATCGTTCGATCTCCCGTCGAATGATCCTTCTGGAGGTATTCATCTGACGCTAGACGCTACGACAGCGAATGTGAGTTGTAATTCATCGGAAGCTTCTCAGTTTTTGACTTTATCTATGCTATAGCCCGCGCAGGTTGGAATCGATCTAAGCTCAATTGGATTCGAAACATTCGTTGGTGATGTCCTGATCGCCTCCGTCGCAAGTTCCTCAGTGACCCTAGCACCCGGATCCTCATCACAACTTTCCCTTGTCGGCCGATTGATACCTCAAGATTCTTCCAGTGGCCTTGCCACGGTGTCTGGTGTCTTCAATAATTTCATCCACGGAAAAGATAGCGATATTATCGTGCGCGGTGCAAATGCTGGTCCTAGTGATGTACAAATTTTTATTCACATAACGAGGCATAGACTAACGTGTTCTCTGCCAGGTGATATGGTTAAATGAAGGTATCAAGGCTCTCGAGGTTGCAACTGTTCTTCCGAATCAGGGCACTCTCGATATCATCAAGTCCATCGGCCTTAACCAGCTGCAGTTATTATTCACTTCCGATACAGCCTACAATCCTTCAACGACCAGCACATCTACCGATGCTGCCTTTACTCTTCCATTCGGTTTCCCTATTGATATTTCGGCCCTGCAACAAACCATTACTGTCGGGTTTGACGGGAGCGAATTCGCCCGGCTTATAATACCAAAGGGCCCAAGCACCACTGACGTGGAGAGCAGAATTATTCATCTTTCATTTGAAAACATACCCTTCGCGGTTTTTGATAGTTTCCATTCAGCTTTCGACAATTTTCTTGCGGCGACTACTGTTGGACAAACTCAGACTCTGCATCTTTCGGGATCTGCTAATGCTGATGCAAAGACAGCTGTTGGCGTTCTCTCCCTTACCGACATTGGCTTCGCTGTCGATTCTGATATCAAGGGTCTCCAAGGACTGAGTGTCAGGCCCGTTACTATCAGTAATCTGGATGTGAATCATGGATTTCCCGATTTCCTTCTCATCAAGGTGGACAGTACTTTGTTCAACCCAAGGTAAGAGACAATTCCGCACGTTCTGCTTTTGGATCAAGTGACTGAGAGTCTAATTCGTAGTAATCTTACCATAGGTTGGTGGTTGGACGTTAACTTCTGAAGCTCTGAGTTTTCCTTAACTTGATTTCTGCAGGCGCCGGGGACGTTTCGTTCTCTTTGCAGTTCCAGTGTGTTAACCTAGTTTATATGAAACGGATACTTCTAATTTCCTTTCAGAGATGAAACTATAGGATCTGCAGATATCGTACGCGCCAATCAACCTTTCCTTTATTACCAATTGACTCGTTATCTTAGAGCAACCTTCTCATCGTCCCTGGAAATGCGAGCTATCCAATAGGTAGGCATCGTTCGTTTTCTTGGCCATTGTTTGGATGCTAATGGTGACTTAGATGTTCGCTACACTCCTCAGGGGAGCGCCGTGACTGCCGGACGCATACTTCTGCAGAATTTCTTACAAGGAGTCGATGTTGACACCACTATTGCAGGAAGTAGCGATTCTACGCCGGTGGAGTCGCTGAAGTCCGCTCTTTCCCAGATTCGGCTGACACCCGTTACAATCCCTGCATTGCACCAGACACTGATCCAGAGCGCTTCATTGACCTTCCCTTTAAATATCGTACAGACGGGGATAGCCTCTTCATCGTTCACGCTTGCCAACCCGTTCACGGCAAGCATTAACCTATTGCGCGTAGGAGCTACAGCGAGTTTCCATGGTTTAACTCTCGGGAAGATAAACAGTATCGATACTTCATCGAACCCTATTCATGCTGAAGGTCATGGCCAGGTTACGTCTCCAGGGCTTCCTATGGAGTTTAATCTGGATCCGTTGACTATCATACAGCTGTTGCTTATCACATCACAGGAGGCTGGTGTGTCTCTTGGTCCTCTTGCAGCGATGTTCCAATTCGTAGCAAGTAATCCTGACTTCCACCCGCCTGTATGGTTTAATGCTATAAAACATTCTCACACACTCACTTTCTTATTCAGGTCACGACTTCGGTTGATACCAAAACCCCAATTTGTGTCAGGTGTGTTGCATAAATGATATATCCTGTTATGCTCATTAAAAAAATCAAATAGTGGCCAGCAATTTGACGCAGCGGGCGCCATCTTGAAATCTCTGGCTGGCCTCAAAGTCGACTTGGACGTGGATACCTCGGTGAAACTTGATGACTGTGAGCTGCAAGCTAAATACTGTCCCATGTGAATTTTCTGCTTACAAACGCCACAGTCGCGACGGATTTATCATTCAACCAGACATCTGTCCCTGCAATTGTAAGATATAATAATCTAATTGCTATATGTTCCTTAACAGCGCTTTCTTTTTAAGACGGACAAGACCGCACTATTTTTGATAGGAGCTGTTGCAGGTCCTGTCGCCCAACATCTAGTTGATGGTGCACTCCTGGCATTTACCGAAGCCAATATAACGTTGGTAATCCGTAACTCTTCGTCTTACGCATAACTAATTGGAAAATTTTGTCAGAAATATCTCGGATGATGGGTTCGATCTCTCCTTGAAAGGATCCTTAACAAATATCGGTCCCTTGGATGCTCTTATCACATTTACTGAACCTGTAACGTGAGTTGCCCACCTACAGTGAACCTTACTAGTACTCATTCAAAAATAGTGTAGCATGGGAAGGACGTGACATTGCAGAAATTGCTCTCTCACCAAGTCGGTGTCCATTCCTTAAAAAGTTTATTTTTGATCCCACCGACTCATCGTTTCAATCTCAGTTTGTGCGGCAGCGAATACGGGGGTGCCCAATTACGAAACCCAAGCTCGGCTCACAATCACTAACTTATCAGGGCAAGTTTACATTAGTTGGCCATTTGACACTTCTGCTAATGTTATCATACCATGCAGGTTCACTGAATTTGCCACCTTTTTGCTCCATAATCCAAGCTTCGAGTGGACTATTTCGACCACTAAATTGCGCTTGAACGCGCTCGGCACTATCTTCGACAACGTTTCTCTCTCCAAGGTAGTTTCGTTCAAGGCATTCAATGGCCTTTCGGGAGTTACGATCAGCAATTTCCAACTTCCATCGGACGACCTATCAGGTGGAATTCATATCGAGACGGACGCAATTATCCCATCTTCAGCTCGTAAGCAGGGTTTCAGTGTATTTGATTACTAAATCGCTAAATCTGCAATTAGAATTGGGCATCGACCTAGGGACTGTAACTTTCCAGTCCTTCTTCGAAGGGACCCTTGTTGGTCGTAAGATCGTTCTCTACTTTCTATCCTTAATACATTTCTCAACCCTGGAATAGCTCTCTCTGCGAGCAATTTGTTCCTTGCTCCCAGCTCGCAGACGCAAACTCATCTCAGCGGACGCATCACACCGAAAAGTGGATCCGACCTGAGAGCTATGGGTAAACTGTTCTCTAATTTCTTGGCTGGCGCGAATCAGACCCTGGAGACACGGGGAGATTCCGTACAGCCAGCTGGCTCCAGCCAGACTGTCAGCTGGCTCACCACTGCGTTTAAAACGCTGTCACTGGATGTTATCCTTCCCGGAGAAAAGTTATCAGTGAGTCCGAGTAAACATCTGGATTCGGAATAAACGTACTCAAAGTGCTATCTACTAGGTAATACAATCCATCGCTCTGAATGACCTGGGCGTCACGATGAAAACTCAGGATCAGGCATTCGCACCACCTACCAGCTCCGAATCCACTCTGGCGACATATAAAAATCCTTTTGGTTTCGCACTCCAAGTGGTGGAATCTGGGCAGACCATCGTGTTGAGTTCTCATGGCACAGACATTGCGCAGGTTAGTAACAGGGTTAACTTCAGCATCAATATCTCTGATAACTCTGTCGTAGCTTGATCTCCCGATGGTGCCTGCCAACGGAGGAGTATCGACTGGCAATGTTGTAGATTTGGTCATATCTTTCCATGACCAACCTTTGAAGTCGTTGAATACTGCAGCATTCCAGCAGATGTTCGCCGGAGTTACTCTTTTGCCAAGCGTGGACCTGGAGTTGAAGGGAACAGCTGATGTCTCTGCAAGAACCACAATTGGTGACATCCCTATCTCTGGAATTCCCTTCGATGTTCCGTCAACTATCAAAGGTCAACAAGCTTGTTTATTTTTGGGGACTACCAAAAGCTGATTCTGATTCCTAGGTATTGCTTCCTTTGGCCATTCCGCCGCCCTAGGTAATGTCTCCGTCATTGGGAGCGGAGGAAATGGTGGCAATGAATTTATTATCGCACCATTGACAACGGCGCTTCAAAACCCATCCAATATCTCACTAGACACCGTTGATGTCTCACTGCCTGTTATTTTCAACAGTGTCGCGATTGGCCGCGCAGTTATAAGTGTAAGAGCGCTTCTTTATCACCTTACTGTATTACTTCTGAGTATTTTTGTCTCTTAGGAATTCGATCTCATTCCCGGTGCGAACGTGGCACCAACTGAGTTCCATTATATGCCAGCAAATGCGAATGATACGGTAGCACAAGTGAGAGTCACGTCATATAACGTTGCTTCTGTGCTCTGAGCTTTGACTGTATTGCAGGACTTCTTAACCCAGTTTATCCAAACTGGAAACCAGCTGGGCCTCATGATCCATGGTGATGCAGCGAGCTCTCCCTTTGCATCATTGAAACCAGCCTTAGCAAGCCTCCAGCTGTCAACCCATCTGACTGGTAAGAAGAGCGCGCCTAGTATTCTGACCGTTATTGACGGCCACGTGCAGGACTGAACCAGCCAACTTTTATTACCCAGGTCAATGTTATCATCACACTGGATAGCTTGGTTACCAATTTGGTATCCGTTAACTTCGATGTAAGGCAGCTTTTTGGCTCGTTGATGGCAGGATAGTTATTTATGAACGTCGTAACAGGTACATAATCCTCTCGATGCCGACTTAGTGCTCGAGTTTGTGCAGTCGGATGCTGGGGTTAATGGAGAAGTCTTTGCTCAGTTCTCACAGCCATTCTCCAGCTTTGTTGTGCCCGCTGGAGGAAGTGCGAACTCGGGGACTTTCGATAATGTTTTGTTGACACAAGGAGCAATTGCGTCGCTCGACATCATCCCGCTCGGCTTCCTGGACATATCTGCGGCTTCGACTGTGCGCGTCGGTCAAGGAGGCTATCAGGTACCATGGCTGAAAATCGAGCAAAAGACCGTACCAACGACATATGACCTTGCACTTAGTTTCTCGTCATTGAAAGCAGCGGCAAAGAAGATAATAGCGCAGAACAGTACGTCTAGCGGCTCCGCGATGTCGAGTGGCCGTAGTTCTGCGGCAAGTCTGTCCGCTGCAGTGGCCTCATCATCTGTGGTATCAGCTAAGGCAGCCGACACTCCATCGAGCTCGTTGTCTGTGGCAGAAAGCACGACAGAAACTTCAGCTAAGGTGGAAACTACATCTGCAACGGTGGAGGAGACCTTGATGACGGCAGATTCACAGAAGGTGCGAGTCAGTCGTTGAATTTAAGTTTATAGGCTGACTTTATTTGAATAGACCGCAGTAGCATCTTTTTCCTCGAGCGTATAGTGAGCAGTAATAACAATTGCTGGCCCGGACAATCGATGTTATTCACTGTGGACTATTATTAACACTATTTATCGCTACTTTTCTAAAATGAATGTATGTATGTATTCCCGTTGAATGTGATTTTATGCTGGTGGCAAGAAAGAGGCCCAGAGGATGACAGAGACGGCTCCCCAAGTTACACTCCAAATGACCCACCGACGGCCCCATTTGGGATGCTGTACAAGGAGCCAAGCGGCTGCCCAATAAGTGAGAGGCATGGATGCAGCCAAGCGAAGAACAATCTGGGTATGTGAGGCGAAAAGAAGAAGGGCGACCATGACAAGGGCGTGTATCGCATGTGGTACGATGGAGAGGGAAAGGAACGGGGCGGGGGATGCGGGAAGATAGAATTCGCTGGGGATATGGTAAACTGAGTTGCGGAGGTGGTATATGGCAAAGAAGGACAAGGAAAGAAGCGGTGGTGCGGCGATGACAAAGTTAGGGAGTTGTTGTAGGGACCAGTAACGGAAGAGGCCGCTGTCCCAGTACTTGGACTGGACGTGGGTATAGATGGAAGGAGGGATATTAGTGCACCAGAGTTGAGGATGCGATGAGCAGAAAGTAAGGTACGCAGAGAGATTGTGGTATACAAATGGAACGAGAACGAGGGCAGTAAGAAGTGCAGAGCATGTAAGAGCCTTCAGTGATATGTGCGACGACGTGAAGAAAGGCTGGACGAGCATGCCCCAGAGAATAAAACCTGCAAGGAAGATGCCATTTGACCTGAAAGAGGCCGCAAGGGTGAAGAAGAGTGCAGCACCGAGCCATTGGGAACGAGCGCAGCAGAGCATGCCTGTTGGAAAGCGGTGAGAAGACAATGGGTAGAAGTGGAGGGAGAGATAGACACCTTTATAAGAGAAATAAGTAAAGAAGGACTCTGTGTAGGGAGCAAAATAGAGGGTGGCAGGGCTGCTGGGAAGGAGGGAGAGAAGGGTGGCGAGGAGAGCGAGGTTGGGGTCGCGGAGATGATGGAGCGAGAGGTGGTAGAGGGTGAGAGTGGAGTCGCAGGCAAGGAGTACGAGGGCGACAGTAGTGGGAAGAGGAGATGCGATGCGCAAAAGGAGCGGCAGAGCAGGGAAGAAGGCCCAGTCGCGCTCATACAGGTATCCATCGCGTGCGATGTGGAGAAAATGGAAGGCGTCCCAGCGGAAGCACGGGCGAGGGATGAGCGCAAAAGAGCGTGCGTCGAGAATGCGCGGTGACGCGTCGAAGAGCGGGAGGAGCCAGTCGGCGGCGACGAGGAGGGCAGCGAAGGGGAGACGGGAGAGGAGGGAGAGGAGGACGAGGAGTCTAGTGGACATCGAGGTTGAAGTAATAGTACGACTATGAAAGTACCAGAGTAACTGCTAATAGTAAATACTAGAGTAACTGTTAATAATAAATACTAGAGTAACTGCTAATAGTAAATACTAGAGTAACTGCTAGTAATAAATACTAGAGTAACTGCTAATAGTAAATACTAGAGTAACTGCTAGTAATAAATACTAGAGTAACTGCTAATAGTAAATACTAGAGTAACTGCTAATAGTAAATACTAGAGTAACTGCTAGTAATAAATACTAGAGTAACTGCTAATAGTAAATACTAGAGTAACTGCTAATAGTAAATACTAGAGTAACTGCTAATAGTAAATACTATTCTAAGATTATTATCTTCTCTCATGGACTCCCTCACCGAGTTCCTCAGCAATGTTCCCCCGCAGCTCACCGTCGCCCTCGTCCACCTTGCCCCGCTCGTCGCCGCCGTCCGCCATGTCGCCCAGCTGCTAAGCTGGAAGATGTCCTGGTATGACTCGTCCATCGCCCTTGCTGTCTGGTGGGCATTCTGCCTCTTCGCTCCCTCCCTCCTCAGATACCTTCTACCCGCCGTCGCTGCCGTCGTCCTCCTCGCCCTGCGTGCATACGCGCCCAAGCGACGCCCGCCCCTCGTGACAGAGCATACCCTTCAGGCCACTATCTCCGACCTCTCGACCATCCACGCTCTGCTCCCCGATCCCTCCCTCCCTGATCTCGGTGCCTCACCTCTCCCTGCTCTCCTCCGCGCCGCCGCTCTTCTCTCCCTTCCCCATCTCGTACTCACCTACTACGTCTCCCTCCGCGTCCTCATTGCCCTCACAGGATCCGTCCTCTTCACTTGGCGCGCTTCTTGGGCTGTCGTCCTCCGCACTGTCCTCTGGCGCAGCGCGTGGTTCCGGTGGTCCATCTACCACGCATGGGCTTTCTTATCCGGGCAGGATCTTCCTCCGCCTGCCCTTTCCCTCCATCCTACTTCCACTACTCCCTCTCCCGTCACTGCCCTCCGCTTTCTATTTACTGTTTATGAGAACCAGCGCTGGTGGATGGGCCTTGACTGGACCGCAGCTCTCCTTCCCGGAGAGCGCCCTTCCTGGTGTACTTCCACCCAGCACCCCGTCTCGCCCCCCAATGCATTTACTCTCCCCGATAACACCACCATCTATCTCTCCAATGGAAATGGAAATCGTGTCAAACGCACTGCGACATGGTCATGGGAGGAGCCAGAATGGCGTGTCCTCATTCGCAAGGACGGAGGCGCTGTCTCCCGCGTCGAGCGTCCCCTCCCCACCATCAAGGACGAATCCACAAACGGCAGCCGACTTCTCAAGGCCGCAGGCCGCCTCCGCGACGTTGCTCCTGGTAGCAACCCAGAGCACGACAACCATTCGCCCGAAGATCACCCTCCCGACAATGATGACGAAGACGCTACCACTGACCCTGATGGGTGGGTCTACGGTGACAATAAATGGGAAGCTCAGAGCAGTCGTGGTGGAATGGGCAAAGTCTGTGTTATTTTACCCAATCCGATTGCATTTGTCTTACTTCTTACTTACTCTTCTCCAGTACACGCGCTTTCGAAGGTGGACGCGTGTCGCCGTCGTAACAGAAACCGTCGAGGTCGTTGAGGACGGGGAACAAGGCGTACGCCGCTCCACCCCCCCTTCGCCATGTGCCGAATCCACTGCTACCGTCGCTACTACACCCGTCTCCACTATTGCTCCCTCTTCACCCACGGTTGATATCCCTCCCACGGATAATGGTTCTGATAGTCCACTCAGACAACGTTTAAAAAAGGCACTCACCAAGGGCACGGCGCACCCGCATTAAGCGACCTCTTTAATCACCCCTCTTCCACCTTGACAAATCATGATGATGACCCGTGTATTCGTCGATCTTTCGGTCTGCGGCACAATATTCACCGGATGCAGATCTTCTGATGAACAAGAACCGAGTCTTCATTGGAAGATTCTATTCCATGCTCCCAAGAATTCTAGCGAGAACTCCGTTGGAGATATACATACCTTCACAAGTAATTCAAATGTAATTATTGTAAGCTACTCAGTGATTATATAAATCTCTACTCTGACCAAAAATGCTTCTCATGAAGAAAATTGATGAGGTGCAATGTCCATGCTAATGTTACAACTTTCTCGATTGCTGTTTCTAAAAAGATTATCTGTTGACCGATAAATCAAGAAATGAACCCAAATTAGTGGCCGCAGAAGGAAAAGGCGCACAGCAGTGCAGCTCCGAAGTGGGAGAGTCGAGCTCTCCAGGCCATGACAGCATGCGCAGGAATACGACGGGATGGCCCCTCGAATATGCCACATCTAAAGACGTCCCAGTGTTCCAGACTAATCCTTCATCATGAGCTGCTATTCTCAACAAGATGAATATGTACGTATCGTGTAGTCTGTAGATGCGGGGGGAAAGGTATACAGACCAGAACAAAGCCGATAAAATAAAATGCAGGAAACACATGGTTTAAAGCATTCATGGTTGTTGAGTGGACTTTCTGAAAAACAAAAGATAAGGGGCATCGTATCGGTCTTCAACACCTCCAGCTTACGTAGAAAAAGAGCAGCGAAAATATGACAATCAGAGCACGGGCCATTTAAGACTTGAGGCTTGAAATCCTTGCTGATAAATGGATCCAGCCTTGTCGTGAATAACTTCTTTTAAACTTTATACCCCTTCCAAATATGAGCTATCCGTTTGCAATAGCCAGATTGAAAATGCAACCACAGCACAAATCAGACAAAGCTTCCGGATTAGGACAAGGGGACATAGAATGGAGTCGTCAAGCCGTTCTACCTTTGCACTTCGGAGCGCGCAGTCGTAATAACCATCTGAGGTGTCCATATGTATAGATGGATCTGATCAGTCATAGGTATAAGGAGCGCGAGCATGGAATACGGAACTAGTCTGTAGGTGCTTATTACTGGTATGTTGGCTGTTTGGCTGTACTAGGAGAAACAAATAGCGTGGCTATCGAAATGGTCAGCGAAATTTCTGGCATCTGCTCGACGAGCGTACATACAATCCACACATACTCTACGTTACTCGTATCATCATGCAAGAACATCGTCCAAAAATATAGCCGTCTTGGGCACTCCATCCTCTCTAATAACTCCGCGGTACATCCCTGGACAATTCAAGGGCGTGGCGACTGTATGGATGAGCTCGCATTAAAACTCTGCGCTGCTGGTAGAAATATCAGACCTACCATTTCCCGACGAATCAAGCGCGATAACGCCACCTTCACCGCCATCGCGCAAAAGATCCTTAACAGCGCCTTCGGCAGCTGTCTTTAGGGATTCATTCTTATACCTCACTCTGCGAGCGATAGTAGAGGCAGTGGCCTGTCTAATAAAATACTTTTGTTTCATGGTCAGCCAAAAAGGTAAGAAAGGATAATACTAATGCTGTTGAACTCACATCACCATCACCAGTCCCAGAAATACCAACAGCACGGTGAGTGTGACCCCTGATTTTATCCCATTTCCTGCGAATCCATCCAGATGGTTTCCACTCTTCTGCCCAAAAGCCAGAGCCCATGAGAGGAGTATCCCCGATACGACCAACGAGCTTATTGGTCCGTCCACCAGTTGAAGTAAGGGCAGCGATGCATCCTCGCACATCCAGAGCCACTGCTCCCACAGTTCCTGTGGGTAGCTGATCTAGTGGGGGGATATTATCCTCCTCTTCACCAGGGTAGGGAAGGGGTTCCTCAGGAAGGCCTAGACCTCGACGATGCTCTCTCCACCGGCGTTCAGTGAAGAAATAAGAAGGATCGACCAATTGCACTCCCAAAGCCTCTCCGATATTCTCTGCAGTGCTCCCTGAGAGGAAGGTGTGCGGCGCATGGGAAGGCGCGAGGTAAAGAGCACGGACAAGTTGGGACGGGTTCCGGGCACGGGTTATGAGGGTAACACCAAGCCCGCGTCGCGAGGGCGGGACGTGAGGATGGGATGCAGGTGGCTTTGATAGCATAAGAGACGCTTCAAGTTCGTTCTACATCAAGTGATGAGCATGGATATCGCGGACGTGACGGTAGGTAAGCGCACTTTACCGTCAACATTGAAAACTGCACCTTTGGCAGAGTTGAACAGCGGGTTGTCTAATAGACGGCGCGTGTGTAGAATAGGGATAAGCTTAGCTGACAGAGGCTAACCTTCCATGGATGTCACGGCAGCAACAACGGCATCCATTGCTTCGCCACCTTGGCTAAGAACCTCATAGCCCTGAGTGTGCTTCAGAACATTGCAGCGGGAGCTTCAGCGACAAGGAATACTGTACTGCTTGGAGAGCGCTGCTGAGGGCAGCGTGATAAGCAGCCTGCTGCTTTGGAGTAGAACCCTGTTTGGACATGGTGCCAGCGCCTCCATGGATGACAAGTACATAATGAGCGTGTCTTGGTGACGAGAGGAGAGGCTGCTTCTCGGCATCAGTCATGGTGGAATGAGTGCAAGAGTAGTTACCAGTCAGTGCAGGAGTACTTATAGGTATTGTCAACCACATATCCACATCGTTACACTGCTGCTACATGTCACTTTGCCGGAGTGGTTAACGGGATCGCCTGCTAATGACTTCGAGTCAAGCGAAGCGGTTGGTCTTTGACCGCGAGTGTTCGAATCGCTCAGGTGACGATTTTTTCTTCCTGGCGATTGATTTGTACTGTGCAATTCTGAGGTAGCGACATCTTTGAACATCACCATTCTACCTTCCTCACTCTCATCTCCATTCTCTCGGCTCTCCATCTCGGTACATACTATGAGCGGAAACAAGTACGCAGATTTGCCTGATATTGTTCGTTCTCTCTGATTCTTCGTTTCGTCGCGTCTACTCACATCCGCGCTATCCACAGGACACTGCTCCTGACATCTACGAGACAGAGGATGTCTTTCCATCCTCCCAAGCAGTGGTTCGTGTCTACACTCCATTTTCTCCCTCAGTTGCAGACCATGTATGTATCAGAAAGGAGACTCTAGCGACGACGAAGCAACAGCACCAGCCCGGACCGCTGTTAGAGGCAAGAATGTTGACGCGAATGGAAAAGAGGAGCTTGATGTCAGCAGTCTC
>JASFDH010000802.1:0-19279 GCA_036937195.1 Nidularia pulvinata
TTGTGTGTGGCTGTTAGGGCTCATGTCTGAAGCCAAACAAACACCACCATCACTTTGGTTTGGCTGCACTATAGCTGTGCTTGGTTACAGCTTAGTCATATCAGTCCCCTTAGGTACCAAATGCCAGTGCTATATTCAGTGCTGCTGTGCTCTGCATTTTCCTTCATTCTAGCTGGTCCATTTTCTCTAGTACTTAGGGCTTTGTTACTGTACTTTATCCTGTTGTAACTAGCTGTCTTTGCTAATATCATCATTTAGATGCTGATATGCATTTTTCCTTAGTGTTTAGGTGTATATCAACCTAGGGCATATCAACATAATATTAGATTTCTCAATTATTGACTCAAATTACAATGTTCTCTCAAATGACTTAGTTTGCTCATGACTCACACTATCCTGAGTAGGGAGTATGAGCAAGCAAACCAGCTTAAGCATTTTGGTCAGCCCACAGGTAAAAAGTTTAAAATAGTCACACTGTTATCTTGTTTTTCTTGTAAGTCTTTAGAATACTGAGCAAACACAAAATGACCTTGCAGTCATATCCTGTTATGGTGATGGATTAAACAAATGGATTATGTTTATAAAAGGTAGTAATGTACTACAATTCAGACAAAACTAAGGTATTGCTATATCAAAATCTTGAAACAAAGGCTGTATAGAGATTATAGGTAGCAACTTTGCAATACCTTACATAGGAAGACAAGACCTTATTGGTAATGTCACACTTTTAGCTGAGATTCAACTGTCTCTGGAAATATCTTTGACATTGAATTTTCATGATATGATACATATTACAGTGTCACATAACTCTGGTAGTGCACTGAAACATGTTCAGGATATACCACATGAATGTGTGGAACATTGGCTCACTTCATAATTACTTCCAACTGAGACTTAGAGCTGTGCACTGCAACTGTATGCTATGGTATATGGCTGTTATGGTATGTTTATGGGTACTATACCATATGGGAACAAATATAACTCAATCAGTGTAAGAATGGACTGTCATATATTGTAGTAGACTACCTATAACAACAAATATAACTACATAGGATAATTAGTAAGAATAAGAGAACACAATGAGATGTAGTATACACCTCAGTCAGTGTAACAACAGGCTGAGGTGAAGTACAAATCTTATATACAAAGTAAATGAAATAACTATAAAACAAGCAAAATACATAAGTGTGAGAACTACATAGCCTTAATGGTGAATACTGCAATACAGTAACAAATGAAAATATATGTGTATTGTGTCCATACCATAACTGTACTGTACATGTCACTATACTGGTAGTTTGCTACTTTGACACTCCCCCTCAAACTGTTGTTAGTCTGAATGTGGTTGTGAAATGCTTTGCTTTCACACTTGAAAGTGCTTTAGTAAGCATGAAAGCTGTCATGTTGTTGATGGAGCAGTAAATTAATCTGATAGAACTGGCCTCAACAATATATCAAATAAAGTGATAGCAAATGTTAATATGTTTTATGCATGCATGATAATGGCCATCCTTTATGAGTGTGACTACAGACTTTCTATTGCTAAATAAAGTTGTGGTATTTTTGAGGAGCTGGAAAACCTCCCCAATAAGCTAGCACAGCCACATGGCTTCTTTTGCTGCATGTATTGCTCCAACATACTCTGCTTCTGTTGTTGACAACATTACCAATTCCTGCTTCTTATCAATCTTGTTCTTAAAGGCAAATAGGAATTAGAGGTTATAGGCTATGATAGTGCTACATTAGAAAATGTTGGAAATAATGTTGGAAGGATTTCTGACCATAACACTAAAGTGAAAAACCATTGGCTTCAGCTTATGTGCTGTGCCCTTCCAGTTCTCATAGGTTCTAACTTAAATGTGGTCCACATGTCAGAAGATAGTGCTGTGGGGTTAGAAAGTCATCAGAGACAACTTGGAGGGATTAAAAATTAGAGACCAAGCCTGGTGTTAAGAACAAGGAAGACTAGTCAATGTAAGTCAACTAGAAGGGAAGTATGAAGGGAGTAAGAAAGCTGGAAAGCAAATGGGACTTAGAACTTAGTCAAGAGAAAAGCTATGATCTTAGTTGATATTCAGATTGGAGACTAGTGTACAGAACTGAGCTACTTAAATATGAATATTGCTAATTGTAATAATAAAAGTGAAAGTAGTAATACTATGGATATGAAGAATGATGAAAGTTTTTGACATATAATAAAAGTAGCAGAAGTGGAGGTGGAAATGTATCTGAGCAGAAGTGTACATAGAAATGGTAATTGTATAATGAGTGTTAGATGTTTTAAACAATAGTTTAGAGATTGACAATAAATGGAGACAGGCAGAAGTGATTGGAAGTATATCAAAAACATGGCAGGTTGTCAGAAAGATGTTGAAAAAACCATAGCTGTGACACTTCTTCAATAGCTATGACACTGCACTGCCATGTACCAAGAAAACATAACCTGGAATTGCTCTCCTGTGGTACTGCAATAACAGTCCTTTTTGTGCCCAGGAAGTACCTGAAGATGTGCTTCACAGCAATAGTTTACCATCTTTCTTCCACTCTGGTTGAAGTCCAATGAACTCCTGAGAATCTATTGAACTCTATTGGATTTTATTGGACTTTATTGAACTCTGACTGGACTCTATTAGAACCTATTGGACTGTTAGGGCAACACTTTCACAAAGAACAAGGCCATCAAATAGCAACAGTGAAGAGCAGAGCATGAGAGATAGATGAGGATGGGAGGAGGGATCATTGACTTGTAGCTGGTTCTCATTTGATAGTGAGAATTCTAAGAGATTGAAGCAGAGGCTAGCTACTGTACATGAGGGATTTATATACCACTGTCTTTATCTATATGTCCATGAATGTTTCATAATCTAGAATGTTCCATGGATAAAGTATATTTCAGGAATATAATGAACTATAGACATTGCATTTGCCTCATAACCAAAGAGCTGTGTAGGTGCAATTAAAATTCAGTCTTAGCTTGATATAGTAGGGCTACCTATAATATACATTACTGTCATATCCCTATACAACTTAGCACATATCATCTCTGGATTGTTTACAATCCATCCTGATGCTATCCTGACTCTCAGTTTGCCTCTAGTGTTTACTCAGGTTTACTCCAGTCTGTTTCCATTTTCATACTTACTTCATTTCAGCCACACACTATACTTTTTGTAGCATATCTCTTTCATGTTAACATTCAATTCATATTCTTTAGTCCTCATCATATGCTCTCTCTCTCTTAACCCACTTACTTCTCCACTGCACTAGTATGATTATAGTGCATTACATATTTACTCTAGTTACTCAGACTTTCTAGTATTTAAGTACTTTGAATATATTGTAGTACTTTGGTTTGTTAATTATATTGTGTTTAACATCTTTACTAGTCTCTAGCTAGTGAATAAGCTACCTCTAATTCATCCTCACTCATCTCTACTTGTTATCACCTCACTTGTTGTTGCACTTCACACTCAACAAGATCTCTGGTCTCTAGAGATCTCTCATGGCCAAATCTCTGGTCAGGAAGTTGAGTATCAATTGTCATTATATCTGGATCATATCACTCACTGTTATCTGTAAATTGGGCATTAGGAACAAAAGAGGCACAGCACATAAGCTGAAGCTGTTGCCCATCTTGTCCCTTCTCTTTGATAGTGCTCAAATGTATTTCCTGGAAATATTCCTGGAGTCTCCAGAGTCTCTCCTGGTCATCATGCATACTCTATCTGTCCAAAACCTCTTGCCCATATCCTGTAAAGTATGTTTGTGACAATTAAATGCTGTGTTTGTAGTACATGTTTTCAGGGCTAGTAAAGTTAGTCAAAGACCTGTTGAAATAAGCTAGCAGGGGTGAAAAACAGGCACCAAAGGATAGTAAAAGTGACATATAATTTGTTTGACCTAGGGAGCTTATAGGCAAACAGATGAGAGACATTTGAGAGAATACAGGCTTTGGTAAAGCTATGATTACATAATTACTACCAAAGTGGAAATAACTTGCCAAATTCCAACACTCCTCCTCAAGCTATGGAGCATAATAATGAAGTAAATTGTACATATAAAATGAAAAAAAATAAGAGGGGAGATAAAGGAAATAATCACCACATTTCTTCTCCTTCATCTTCATCATCTACATCAGTAAAAGCAGTTTTTTCATCTTCTTCAACAGTGTTTACAATGGCATCTGAGTTGGGAGTGGGGCAAACTGAGTGAATATGTCCAACTCCTCCACATTTGTGGCATATAATCTTAGACATGCTCTTTGAAGGGGTAGAAGGGGTGGACTTAACTGATTTGCCTTTCCATTGATTGAGTCCTCCAGTTGTGACAGCAGCAGCTTCATCAAGTGAGTCAGAAGGTGTAATAGGGGAAATGGTATTATGGAGGTGACCTTCTTCATTCATGAGATGAGTGACAACATTTTCAAAGGTGAGGGATGCAAGGAGGATGCCAGTGATGCTAACAATGACAGGTTGGTAGGCAGGGGGAAGGCCATTTAAAAGAACACTGATCTTGTCAAGATTGGAAATTATGAGAGAATTGGTAGTAGAAGAGATAGAGGATGAATTAATAGAAGTGGAATATGAGTCATCTTCTTCTGCCTGGTGACATTCCTCTAAGCAATAAGCAGCATGACAAATATTGGCAACATAGAAAGAAATGATAGATCCAGGGGGCATAGATATTTTGAAGAAATCTATATGCATTGTGAATAGAACTCCCAAACCACATGCACAGTGAATTTGGGTGAGGTTCTTCCAAATGATAGAGAGATCCTCCTCATTTCTGACATGAAGAAGCTGGGAAGGTTCTATGACAAGGATGATTTTGGAGCAGGCAAGATGCTGCTTCTTTAAAAAGGCTTTGAAATCTTTGGAATTGGGTCCAGTGGTTAGCAAGGTGTCTTAGCCACAAATAACACCAAAAAGTCCTTTTTCCTCCAAAAGAGCTTCCATCTGGATCTTTCAGTCATCATAGTTGGTTTCATTGAGCTTGTCAAAAGGCAATGAAGGCATGATCAGTATGATCAGATAAGAGATGGTGATTGATGATAAGGGGGGGGGGGTGATTCCAGTGTGCCTCAACAGTGACTGTGAGCTCACAAGCTATTCCAGTGTACTGACATAGTAGTGACCATGATAAAATTCTGGTGTGTCAACAAGACAGAGGCCATGAGGATTCCACTGTGCTCCAAGCAGTGACTGTGAGGGGTTGCTATTTATGTACAGCAACAGATGTTGTGATCCTGCAACAGGAGATCCATTTGTGTTGAAATAAGCTAGCAGGGGTGAAGAACAGGCACTGAAGGATAGTAAAAGTGATGTATAATTCATTTGACCTAGGGAGCTTGTAGGCAAACAGATAAGAGACATTTGAGAGAATACAGGCTTCAGTAAAGCTATGATTACATAATTATTACCAAAGCAGAAACAGCTTGCCAAATTCCAATAAGACCCACCTTTATCAGAGTTTAGTGTATGAGGCATTGTGTCAAATCTTGTTCCCAAAAATGAATAGAAACCAGTAGTTGTAGGCTACAATAGTGCTATGTTGGAAAATGTTGGAAGTAATGTTAGAAGGATTTCTGACTGTAATTTTAAAATTAAGAATTGTTGGCTTCAGCTTATGTGCTGTGCCCTTCCAGTTCTTGCAGGTTCTAACTTAGATGTGGTCCACATGTTGAAAAAGAGTACTGCAGTGTCAAAAAGTCATTGGAGACAACCTGGAGGATTAACAACTAGAGTTCAAGTCTAATGTCAAGAGCAAGATAAGACTAGTCAATGTTAGTCAACTAGAAAGAAAGTTGGAAGGAGGGTTGGAAGGTTGAAAAGCAAATCAGAAAGAGACTAGGAATAATCTTAGTCAAAATTTAGATTAGAGACTATATTACAAAAATAAGCTACTTAAATATGAGTATTGCTAATTGTAATGATAAAAGCAGAAATTGCAATACTATGGTTACAAGAAATAATAAAAGTCCTTGACACATAATAAAAGTAATAAAAGCAAAAGCAGAAGCATAACTGAGCAGAAACATATGTAAAAACAATAATTGTATCATGAGTGTCAAATGAAGTAATAGTTTGGAGATTAACAATGAATGGAAACAGGTGGAAAATGTTAGAAGCATATTAGAAAATCATAACAGGGTATTGGAAAGTGTTGGAAGAAATCATAGCTGTGACACACTGATCATATACATTCTCACATGCTAAGGTATGGGCTATGAAATGTGCTATATAATTTGTAAATGATATTCATGGTGCCCAAATCAAAGTTGCACATCCAACATTGATGATGGCACCTCTGCTACACTAGATTTCAAGGATCTGATTGTTATTTGCTATTAAGTGTTTATGGCCAGTTTCTATATTTTGAAACTGTCATATCCCAGTCATGTTAACTGTTTGCAACCTCTAGGCCATTTACAATCAATCCTGACACTCTCCTGGCTGTCATGAATTTGCCCTTTCTTTTTGGCAACCATCATTATCTTTATCACAGGAACATCTAACCTCTGGGATAACACATGGACATTGCATGAACATCATGAGGTGACTGTACCTATAAGGACAACACAAAGCTTTCTTTTTTATGATTGATCATTACTTACATGCATAAACCATGAGTAGTACATGCTTAGTACATGAGTTAGGTAGTATTTAGGTACATTGTTTGTACTCAGAACCCAGTCTTGAGCTGGTCCTTTCTCCACTAGCAATACAGTGCTTACTTTTATCCCCTTATTTCCTTTACTCCCTGAGTGATTTGACAACCTTGGCACTGCACTATTGAGTGTATTGTTTGTGTGTCTGATACTGACTCTCCATCTCATCTCCAGTTTACTCAGGTCTGCTCCAGTTTTATTTCTATTTTGTGATTACTATGTTTTGGCCATAGACACTAGTCTTCTAGCAGTATATCCTTTGCATTAACATTTAGTTTGTATCATCATATGCCCTCTTTTATTTGACCCACTTACTTCTCCATTTTACTTAATATGATTTAGTACTTTGTAGTATTACTCTAGGTAGTCCTATTTCTTAGTATTCAAGTACCTCAATTATAGTGTAATACTGCAGTTTGTTAATTAACATTACTACTAGCCTCTACTCATTAGCTAAGCTACCTCTGAACACTCACAATCATCTCTGCTCATTAAATCTTCCCTCATTGATGTTATTCACCCTTAACAAGACCTCTGGTCTCTGGAGATTTCTCTTAGCTGATCTCTAGTCAGGAAGTTGAGTATTGCATACCTTTACCTCTGAACTAGCTCACTGGTCATCACCTATAAATTAGACATTAGAAATAAAGGTGGCACAGCACATAAGCTGAAGCTGTTGTCCATTTTTTATTCCTATCCTCTGGTAGTGCTTAAATGTGTTTTTAAAGATATCTCTGGAGTCTCCAGTTATTCTTCTTGCCTTTACTATATTGCTATTTGCCTGGGAACTTTAGGTCATACCCAGAAATAAGTTCATGACAGAACTGTGTGTTTATTATAGAGTTGCTGAAACATTATTTGGGCCTAGTTGAACATTATACAAGTCATGACTTCCTTTAAGTTTGCTAGCCACCTGCAAATCATATCTTGTTTGCCTGAAATATTTCAGATTTTGATATAAAAATTCTGACCTCCTAGATGGCAGGTAGCATTACATCCTCTTCCAGGAATTTGCAACTTGATTTAAGCTTTTGGCAGAGAGATATAGGATCATTAAAGCTCAAGAAGGTGATTTTTACATTTTGTCTGTTGGTAACCAATCAAGACCATGGTAGTCTAGAGATATCTTTCTTTGTAAGGGCTTGTAAGAGGCCATCAGACTTGAAATGATTTTCCCATGATAATGCATCTGACTACACAGCAGACATTGTCAGGGTTCACTATATTCTTGGAATATACTTGACCCATGGAATATACTTTGTCTATGGAATGTTCTAGAACATGGAACATTCTAAAACATGGAACATTCTAGAACATGAAACATTCTAGAACATGGAATATTCTAGAATATGGAATATAGATAACCCTGTTCTGAGTCAGAGGCTTACTAAGAAATTACTCAGCTATGGCTTACTCAGCCATCACTTACTCAGCTATATATGACTCAGATGCTTATTTAGCCTAGCTATGCAGTAGTTAGTCATCCCTTCAGAATATTCTAGAAGTAGTGCTTAGTAGTATATAAACCCCCCATGTACAGTAGCTAGCCTTAGCTTCAATCTCTTAGGAATCCTACTGTCTAAAGGATATCTTAAGTCATTAGATGTCTTACCTTTCTATTCCCCTTCCCTTTGCTCAAGCTTGGTGTTAGTGGCCTTGTCATTCTGATAGTGTTGCCCTAACAGACATCTTCGAACTTTGCACATTACACATGCACTTCATGTCTGAGAACTTGTCAACTGAAGCTAGGATTATAAAGCCTTACCCTGTTCTTTATCAGAATGATATATATTTCAAATATTTTACTCATGAAAAGGTGTTATAAGCCCATATCCCTTCTTCACAGAACACCTGATGAATATCATTTTATTTGCAAGTGCATAGCAAAGTGCAGATGCACTCACATAACCCTTAGAATGTGCAAAATTCATTAAACACCACAGAGAGTTGGGAATCAAAGAATTTTCCAACAAGCTGGTAGCTTTTCCCTGACCTCACTTTTTCCTATTGGGTTTTTTAACAAAGCAGGTTTTGACATGCCTGAATTAATTACAGTGCTTTATATTGCTGTTTGCACAATAACACCACTGAAAGTAGTTTGTATGTGTCAACCTGAGAGTCCAGCATGTCAGCTAGTTGATGTGCTTGCAGTGGTTCCTGTGTTCAGTCTGCACCTCTAAGATTAAAAAAAAAGCATTCTAGGTCAATTTTGCAGCTTGGTTGTTTTGAGTACCCATTTTGTGCTTCTCTAGGGTGAAAGTAGTGGAAGACAATGTTTTCTGCAGCTCAGTATGTGCCAGGCACCATCAAAGACAACACATGGACAAACACATTTCCCCAATATATTGAGTGCAAATGGCAATGCAAAGCACTGTATACTGATACCCTCCTTGGTTTAAGGAGAAGTGTTGTGATATACTAGGATCACATGGTAATAGTTGCAAACCAAGTTCAGCAAGCTTATGATGAACTCAGTTAATGGTTAGTGGTTACATCAGCAAACCCTGATTTTTGATCCCAGCATCTCATAGATGCCCACAGCAAATAATTCATTTCATCCAGGATGTCAGTGTCACAGTAATCAACAGCAAGCCCTCCATTTTCACAGTGTTGTCTAGCACTTGATAGTCAACTGCTCCTCTTTTTGCTCTATTGCCTCATCATTTATATATTTCTTTTAAGTCACCATGACCTACCCTAAAGATATATGTGTGCAATGTTCAAGTTTAACTGAAAAGGAACTTTGTAACACCATCCAACTTTCTTTCTTACTCCCATCTCTGCCTCTAAGTAGACTAGCCATGTGTCTGGACATTTACTCCTGCCATTTCCCCATGGTCTGTTAACTCCCTTATATCTCTGTTGGTCCTAATGCAAACAGACCATGAATATGTTGCTCCTATGGTATGTTGGTTTCTATTTTTTGTCACTGGGGATGTGGTTGGCAGCTGAGATGGATTAGAGAGAATTCAATCATGTATGTGACTTTCTTTTTATTGTTCTAGCCTTCACTTATGTATAGCACCATTGAAAGTATGGAACTTGTCTGAGTGGTATGGGAAATAGTTATTGTATATTGTACTGGTATATTTGTAGTATAGCTAGTGTACTCTACATAGGAGAATATCATCTGGTTTTTGAATCTAACTACCAGTGGGCATGAAATGAGCATAGGTGTTTAAGCATCCAAATATGTACATATTGCTACCAAACTAGCAGTTGCATCCAGCATCTGGCCCTGTTCAGGGCCATATCTCCAGTATTCTCCAGCATCCCACAGAGCATAATAGGGTCTGTCCAGTTCTATATAATACAAAAAATATGCTGTAATGCTGTGATGCTGGGCAGTGCTGGATAGTGCTGGTTCACAGCTCCAGGGTTTTCTGATGTAGTTGGGAAGGAGGGAGGGGGACAGACAGTTAGCTGAGTATAGGGATCCAGGACATAATGACATTCTACAGGTATCTGGGGCATCCTGTTTCTTGAGGTTGTGTGCGAGTCATAGGAGAAGAGGAGAGAGCAGACAGCTTCATCATCTGACATCTGCTTTTCATTCTGCACTCGCTGGATGAGGGGCGTGGGTGTTACGTCAGCACGCCGTGTCATACCACGCATCTTATCTTATCCCGAGTCCACCACGATGAAGAAATGGAAGAAGCCAAGTGGTGTGCCTCCAATCCCAGGCATGCCTTGGCGCCGTAGGGTCTTCAGTTCTATCTCTCACCCACTGTGAGGCCTCTCTACGACGATGCGCAGCGCGTATAGGCTCACCCTCTTCGGCCGCTCCCTCCTACTCCTCCTCGCCGAGTCAGCGCCCCTCTCCTTCTCTGGTGTTATCAAGCGTACTAACCCCTCTACCGCAGAGTCCTCGTGAACGCTGTGCTGTGGACCGTCGCTGGCATATTGTTCGCGCCGAGTAAGGATACACGCGCTGTGCTAGGGTTGGCACTATTAGCTTGGGTGAGCTGACTCTGTATTTTCTTCCGTTCGATGGGGCCTGACGAAGCAACTTTGTAGACACTAGGTCTGCGACATGGTATGCCGTGCAATCTCCTTCACGCAGCTGAACTCAACCGCCACCCGTGCTTGTAGCCCTCGATGCCGACCACATCAGGTGCCTTCCCCCACCAGTCCGTTCCTCCACCTCTGCGTGCTCACCCGTCCTGCACTAACCCTCGCTCTCTCGCGCAGTGCTTTACCTTCCATTAACTGACGTGTGGGACACTAAAGCGCGATCGATAACGCCACGCGTAGCCTAATAAATTTCGGCCAGCTCCCCGTCACCTGCGGGCTCTTCTTCTCCATCGGGCACAGCACCATCGTCATCGTCGTCGTGCGTCCCCCTCTCTCCTCTTCCCTCCACCCATCCCATTTCCCTTTCGTTGAATTCACTCCTCCAGACGGTGGCAATTGCTATCTCCTCGGATGTGTTCAACAAACTCCACGACGTGGGTACCGTGGGCGGGATTATAGGTGACCCCCCTCCCCTCTTCCCCCCTCACCCGGGCCTGAAATAACGCATTACATTAGGCGCCTCCGTGAGCGGTGCATTCCTCTTCATCGTCGGCCTCGCGAATAGCATTATCCTCTGGCGCATCGTCAAGCAGCGGCAGCGTGTGAGTCGTCCCCCTTTCCTCCATCTTTCCCGCTTCTAACTAATGTCCGATACCACAGATGAAGAAACGCGAGCTTGCACTCGTACAGGGGCACCATGTCCCCGAAGAACTTGAGTCGTACGACAAGAAGCACGACAGTATGCTCATGATGCGCATCCTCGGCCCCTTGATCACATTCGTCAATCGTCCGTGGAAGGTGAGCCCCGCTGCCAATTATTCTCGCTCCTACTTATCTTATTAACGTTGTCGTTGTACAGATGTACCCTGTAGGCGTGCTCTTTGGCCTGGGTAGTGCCCTGTTTCCCTACATGTCTTCATCGGTGAGGCTGACACAAAATGCGTAGGATTCGACACCGCCTCCTCCATTGCCCTCCTCGCCGTCTCCGCGCTCGCCAAGCATGGTGCGGACGGGAGAAGCATCCCGTCGTCGCACATCGTGATTCTGCCGGTGAGTGATTACCTCTCTGCCCCCACCCCCTTTCCCATTGTATAAAAAATAGTAAAACCAGAAGCTGACTGTGAGCAAAAGCTCCTGTTCACAGCGGGCATGACCCTTCTCGATTCAACGGACTCGGTGCTGATGCTTTATTCCTATGCTGGCTTCCCGCGGGGGGAGAAGCGCTGGGCGTTGTTCGAAAAGCGGGATGCTGTCAGTCCGGAGATGAGGCTCACGAGGCAGACGGACAACGCGAATGAGAAATCTGGCATAGGGGAAGTGGGGTTGTGCAGTCCTCTGGAGAAGGAAGACGAAAAGGAGAAACAAAATTTGGACAAGGAGGACTTGGAGAAGCAACCTGAAGACGCACGGGCCGACGACTCGGGCTCGCACTCGCGATACCCAGCAGAGCCAATAACTCCAACGCCAGAAGAATCCCGCATCGCACGTGAGACCTTTGCAAAAATGAACGCCATGTCCGGGTTGAGCATCGTGCTGACGCTGATGAGCATTTTGGTTGCGTTCAGGTGCGTCTTCCAGCTCTCCTTATTCTCTTTCACTTCGCTCCCTCTCTTACGGGCACATTTACTTATTCCCACGAACAGCATATCGTTAATAACAATCATGGGCCTTATCGGAGACAATTGCTCAAAATGTATAGCAGCTGCAGAGGCGAAGGACGGGAGCGGGCTGGCGGGGAAGTGGTGGAGGGGGTGGGCAAATGTGCGCTTCCTTTCTTCTTTATCTCTTCTCCCGTCTTCCTTGTTACTTCGTTGTTCACTGGGTCTACAGGCGAACGAGCAATCAGGATACATCGGCGTTGGCATCGTCGGGGGCTTTTTGATCCTTGTAGGTGTGTGGTGTGGTGGGAGGTCAGGGGTGAGATGGTGGAGGGCGAGGGAGGGGAAGGGGAGAGGAGAGAACCGGGAAAAGAAAGAAGAGGGAGAGAAGGTGTGATATTAGAGCGATCGTTGTTTGAACAAATGTGTACATTCTGTGTGTAAGTGTAAGTGTAGGTAACCTGAGCGGATGTTGCCCGGAATTGGGCGTAGATAAAGAAACGAGATCAAATGAAGAGGTATGATGGTCAACAAGGTAAGACGAGACGGCGTCTTTTTTTCCTGATATATGATGCAGTTATTCCTCCAGCCCCATCGAAGTTGCGCTGGAAGTTGAAGCGTATGAGCCCGAACTGTAAGCATATACATAGCCAGACCCTGCGCGAAAAGAGGAAAGGGGGTATAATACTAAATCCGAGAAGTGGAAGGGTATCCTGTGGGAGAGTATAGGTATGGATGACAGCGAAGAAACGGAGAAAAGGAACATGAGGGTGAAAGGCGACCACAAACAAAGATGCCATATGCTCATATGTCCTTCACCTGCTCCTCCAGCCACGTCCACAGCTCCTCGCCCAACTTCGGGTCCTGTGCCGTCTTCGATACGGTCCCGGGGCGTGCCCACGGGAATAGATGCTATCACCAAAAACATCATCAGCAACAGTCCATGCACCATCCAAGGTCACCTCACCTTCCCATTAAAGCCCTTCCCCTCAGGTGCCGTCCCCGCATACAACTGCGTCACCGCCCCCTTCTCAGTGGTATAATATAGCGGCCTCTGACTCGCATCCTCAATCCACGACAAATTCCTCTGCAGCTCCGACTTGATCAACCCGGGGTGCACGGACGTCGCCACCACGCCCTCGGCCCCGTAGCGCCGCGCTAGCTCGCGCGAGACTACGACATTGCCGAGCTTGCTCTGCGCGTAGAGGAGCCAGCCGTTCTTCCGCCGCCGGGCGGGGCCGTCTTTGAAGGTGGCGAAGGAGAGGGAGCCGAGCTCGTGCATTGCGGAGGCGGTGGTTACGACGCGGACATGTCCGTCTGGGGAGGACTTGCCGGTGGTGAGGAGGAGGGGGAGAAGCTGGCGCGTGAAGTAGTAGTGCCCTGGATGGTTGGTTGATTATCGTTTTTTTTTGGGAGAAGAAGCTTGATGATGCTCACCGACGACGTTCGTCCCGAATTGCATGTCGTACCCCTGCGCGGTGACCTGCTCGGTATTACTTGAAAGCATCACTCCTCTACTCATCCGTTCGACAATCAGCAAACCACCGCAAGTGCCTCTCTCATCCTACGCACCCGTTATTAAACAGAATATCCAGCTGCGTTTCCTTCCTGCACAACCCCAAAACACGTAAGTATCCGCGGAATCCAAACAATAATTGAGTCTCTAATTACTTCTGGAATTCCTCCGCCGCAGCCTTCACCACCAGCAGGTCAGCTAAATCCAACTTGAGAAAATGTGCCTCCTTCCCCGTCGTGTCTTTGAGATCTTTGATTGCCTCTGCTGCCTTCTGCTCGTTCCGCGCGGCTATGTACACTTTCGCATTGTGCGCGAGGAGAGCCTGTGTGCATCGTGGTTAGGTTTGTGTTCGGATGTGATATAGGAGGGAGAGGGGTGGCGGACCTTGACTGTTTCCTTTCCTATGCCGCTGTTCCCTCCTGTCACGATGGCGACTTTGCCCGTCAAGTCCGGGATATCGTTCGCTGAATAGGTGCTCTTGGGCGGGAAGAATTGCGGGATGAAGGAGATCATGCCACCCATGATGGCGTCAAGCTCTGTGGTGGTGATATAGAAGTAAGTTGGTTAAATAAGGAGCCTGGGGAATGACGCTGCGTTATGTATCGAAAAATAATAAAGGAAAAATTGCGGAGCACATGGAAGATGATGCCCACACTCGCGGACGTGTTCGACGGCGATAACCTGACACCGTGCCTTCCCGTTGCCGCTTAGACGCGCCATCTCCAATGTCCGTGCACTATGCGTCGCGTGCGCACCGCTTTTATGATTAACTCCCCACTACTGTATCATGGAGATCGGAACTCAAGGCCAACACTGCTGCATCAAGGAACGCTGATATCGGCTATGAGGGTCCCGTCGGTCATCAAGGTTTTGAGGACATTGTGCTTGAGCTTCAGCCTAAAGGATACGAGTTCAGAATCTGTCAGGGATGTGGGGAATGCCCTTATCGACAATGGGAGAAGTCGTTTGTGGGGAGTGGCATATGTTAAAAATGCTTTAACCCGGTGCTTTGAAGATCCTGACTAACAGCCTATCGATGCGAAGGAATAAAATGTTGAAGACACTACCACTGACCCAAAGTCGTTGTGGATCAGAAGCTGGTGGACTGTAAGTATGTAACGCTGACAGTGATGTAAAAGTCGCAGCAGATAGTGCAACCCCGCGCATGCGTGAAGTTGAAAGGGTGTGGGAAAAATATTTGGAATCTGCCACCTCTTTTTCGCCAGAGGGCAACCCACCTCTCGGCATGCCAATTAGTTAGACTCTTCGCTGCTTAAATTTTTTCTTTGCCCTCACTTTCAACTCCAATTTTCATCGGCTAAAATTTCGGCGTTGTACAGCTTCAGTGTCTCCCATGTTAGCATGTACAACATCAGCGCCTCCGTATTCCGACGTCGACATGCCCAAGTCATGCCCAAGCTCTCCGTAGTTTGTGCGTACCAACGTCTACTCCTATATCTGTATAACTTAAAAATGTTCTAGAAAAACTGTAATAGGTAATGCTATTCCTCAGAATCTGACTCATGTGATTTCGCCAACTCAATTATATGTAACCTCCGTACTTATTGGGTTCACATGATTTGATTCGCATTTACGCCGATGCAAGTTTATCAATCCAGTAACTGCTGATCTCTACACTTTTATACCACCCTGTGGGAGGCTGAAGCGCCCTCGTAGATTCGCACGTTGATAATTCTATTCGCAGAGATGCCGTCATAATTCCGGTATCTACATAAGCGAACCGCAACGCCGATGGACATCTGGTCCCTCCTCTTTACTCTGCAACCTGTAGTATTTTTTCGAACAACATGGGTCTCTCATGGGCTGCTATCCAGGTGTTGGCTGCGACAGGGTTATTTTACTCACTGATGCTGGCCATACAACGGTTACTATATCATCCATTATCCAAGGTTCCTGGACCCAAACTAGCTGCGATAACATGGTACTACATCGTATACTACGATCTTGTCAAACACGGCGGCCTCATTGATCAACTTGAAAGGTTGCATAAAATCTACGGTGCATTATTATCCCAACTCAATATTTCCCACGTTGATTTAATTGGCTCCCATAGGTCCTGTGGTCCGGATTGGGCCTGAGCAGGTCAGTAGCATACTAGTCCGCGAGACGTTCAATATGATAATCTTTCTAAATTTTAGCTTCACTTCAGCGACCCTCAAGCATATGAAGATATATATGTGGCCGGCACAAATTTTACCAAAGAACCTAAATTTTACGCAACATTTAACGAGGATGAGTCCTCATTCGGTTATATTGACCCGAAACAAGCGAAAAAGAGGAAGGACATTATACGACCACTGTTTTCTCGAAGGGCAATTCTGAAGCTGGAGGGCTTAATGCAAAACACTGTACGACCTGACTCAATTTTCTATCTACCAGTTTCTGACATTTCTATAGGTCGATAGGTTTATTAATGTTCTTTTATCTCACCAGTCACCCGAGCTTACGCCTGTCAACATTTATCTCGGCTTTCTATCCACATCCATGGAAATAATTACCTCGTACTGCTTTGCGCACTCCTATCCTGCTATCCAGTACCCCGATTTCAGGCATCCTCTTCTGCTTGCAATGAAGGCCACAGCGTTCATCGGCTTTATCGTACAGCACTTTCCTTTCCTCGGGCCTCTTATATACGGCATGCCTCGGTGGATGGCAAAAATAGTTAGCCCAGAATCTCTGGCTCTGCAGGACATAGTTATCAGGTGCACATCTCAAATCGATGAATTGCTCGCGGATCCGTCATCTTTGGAGCACGCGGAACACGAGATTATATATCATCACCTTTTGACGCCCCAGCCTGGAAAAGAGAGTGAAGGAATTCCTTCTCGGAGATCACTGCGCGACGAAGCTAGTCTCATGCTGTTTGCTGGTACTGATACTGTTGGCAATACATGCACTGTGGGAACATTCCACATCTTGCGGAATAAATCTGTGCTGGAGAAGCTCCTCGAAGAATTGAAGAATGCATGGCCAGAGAAAGAGTTGGAAGTAGGCTTCGAAACACTCGAAAAGTTACCTTATCTGGTGAGTTCTATATTTGAAAGAGTAGTATATATCATTTTGAAGTTGAACAATTGTAGACCGCTGTTATCAAAGAATCCCTAAGAATGTCGCATGGGGTAGTGAATTCTCTACCGCGGGTGGTGCCCAGCGAGACTGTGATAGCCGGGTTTCTTGTTCCTGCAGGTGTATGTTTTCCATCATGCGCCCTCGTATAAGTTTTAATGTTCACTGAAATGATGTCTAGACCGTTGTTGGAATGGGAGCAACCTTCATGCACAATAATCCCAAAGTGTTTCCAGATCCTCTTAAATTTAGACCAGAACGCTGGCTGCAAGAAAATTCTCGCGAGCTGGAAAGTCACCTGGTGCCGTTTTCGAAAGGCGTCAGGAGTTGTCTTGGTATCAAGTAAGTCTGATGAATCTGTTATTACATTCCTTAAGGACTTTACTTAATTAATAACCCGTAAAAGTCTTGCGTGGTGCGAGCTTTATCTTATCTTCGCTAATGTGTTCAGGAAGGTGGATATGGAGATTTTCAATACAACGTAGGTAGTCCAACGAAGATCTATTTTATTGCTAACATAAGCTGCCGATAATAGAGAAGACGACTTAAAGTTCAATTCTTTTTTTCTACCCCAGTATCGAGGGAATCACATGCACGTTTATGCACGAACCCGTGCAGACTAGTGATCAATTCACTGTCAATCATGAATCCTCAATTGCGATTTGCATGCTCTTTATGTTTTGAAATTCTATAAAGTAATCCCTAACTAAATAGGTAGCATTATCGTTCAAACTTCTCTCCCTGAAACTAAAAAATACTTCAGTGACTCTGAAATGACAAAAGATCGTTTTAACACGTTGCAAAGACTCACAATTCAATATATTTCTGCGAAGGTCTCAAGTCGGAGCACGGCGATACTGGTAATAGCCGTGTAGCACAAAGTTTAGACCCGCCGAATTCGCAGCTTGCCTGTTCACAACTTCCATTTACTCTGAACAGACTCTGAACATACGAACACCATATGTATATCATGTATTACTTTTACTTGCTCTGATCCATATAAGTTCTCGACGATGTCTTCATCAACCTACCGCGCTCGTCGTCGTGTCAGCACACGTACTACAATGCGAAAACAGTCGACCCCCACCTCCAACTATTGTCGTTGCCGTAGTAATCACCATTGTCTACCTGCAGGCTCCCTCCCAAACTTTCCCCCGCATCTGCAGGAAAAATTTTGTTTTACCTGCCACAATGTGCGAATAGGACATTCCTCTGTAGATTTTTTGCCCACCAGATGTATGCCATCATAATTTTCGTCACCTTCGTCCTCTGCAGAGCTAATTACAACGATCATAGGCGGAGAAGTTTGTCATTACGCACATGCACATAAAAAGTATTGCTTCGCTACCATTCAGTGGTGCAACAGAGGTTGAGCGATGCACATGGCTGTAATATGATGCGATTTTGGTACCTTCCATCTCAAATATCAGTTTTCAGGCACCGGGTATTGGATTGTAGTATAAATATATAGAAAGTGGGATTGTACTCAGAAAGTGGGAATGAGTGGGATTGGCAGGGTGGCGTGTTTCAACTACTTTATAACTCCGCAAAGGCTTCTGCTTCACAGTGCCGTCACCCCGACTAAAAATCATTAGCCGGCCAGTAATTACCGAGTCAATAACCCCTCAGAGGAAATCCACCAGGAGGGAAAATAAAAAAATGTTATGAGTATTAATCAAAATTTGTATCATGATGTTTGAGTCAGAAATCATGAGTAAGCCCAGTTCACACATCTAGCTAAGAGCCATGATTGTCATCCAGAGGCTTTTCTAAAAATAGTTCTTTAATTGATGACTTGCCTTTGTTTCCACCAATTTTGACTCAGCAATAAAGAAACACAATATAGGTATATAATCTACAGATAACCTTTATATTCGAACAATTTCTTAAAATACCTGTTCAAGGGTATAAGAGGCATTTTCAAAACTGCCTCCCATAAAAGTGGCTCCAGGCCTCAGCAACAACCAAGACTGGGAAGCAGCATTCCGGCAGCCACATTTTCGGCATACAACAGCACCTCAGGCATCCCACTAATGACAATTTCCATCCCACTAAAAGCTAATTATATCCCACTATTAGAGGTCCCATACCACTTTTTTGTCATTATTTCCCAATCTGATTCCCACTCTTCTTGTTATCACTTGTACTGAATCCTCACAACATGCAACACACCCCATCAGCTGAATCGAGTACATTAACAAATGAGTATATACTAGTAAAGTGTTAGTGTTATTACATTAATATCTACTGAGTGTGCTATGCAACAAGGAAAGCACAATGCTTATTCTGACACACCCAAGCTCTCTATTGTCAAGTTTCATTCCAAAAGGTGAATATAGGAACTAGAGGTCATAGGCTATGATAGTGCTACATCAGAGAAATGTCAGAAGTAATGTC
>JASFDH010000803.1:0-19256 GCA_036937195.1 Nidularia pulvinata
ATCCACAAATATTATTATTTTGGGTGACCTGAAGCTTCCAAATATCAGCATAGACTTTTTCATCTTTCAAAAACCAGTGGCAAGGAACACAGAAAGAGCCATCTGATAAAAGACTTGGCTCAAACAAATAGAAATCCTGATTGTGGGTGCACATAACAGGTGTTGTGAGGTGGGGATCAAGGTCATACTCCCAGCAATGAAATTGATTTGCATTACTGAGATCAGTGGATTTTTCTTCAGGAATGAAGTGCAGATGTTTCCGTACAATAGGGTTTGCAAGTTCCTATGAAAAAATTAGAAATGTGTAACATAGGAGCAAAATGTTAAATACTTGGGCTATGATTGCATGAAGGTCATTCATATAATAAATGTGTCCTAGGGCCCCTTCATAACAAATAGTCTTGATACTGCAAATCTGTTGAAGCATTTCTTCAACTGTCTTCATCTTGGTCCTTGTTGGCACATGGGAGACCCCTAACACTTGATGAGACCATGAAATTATCAACATCTGCTGTTCCGAGAATGCAGATCGTAGCAAATGATGTAATACATCCAAAATACATGCCTACATTCTCAAGTAAGCATTTGAACTCTGAAGAACAAAATTTGAAGAAAAAACTACTATTCTATCTGGCCATGGAAACCATACTGGATTTTCTTCCTCGAGATTTTCAGTTTGATGTTGCATCTGTTGCATACCAAATTCAATATTATTATTCTCAATATCTATTGTACATGAGCCTTGGAATCATTTTCAACATAGATTGTTGGCTTACCATTCTCAAGCTGTGACTCTAATTCAGAACAGTCAGACCATTGTGGTCCCTTGTCATCTTCAAACATCATATTGTCTGAGTACATATCAACTGATGGCCCATTGACAAGCCAGCTGGTCATTGTCTTTGCAATATGAGTAATAGCAGCATTGTTTTGTGTTACATCCAGCATGCCTCCAAGCTCATCCAGATTAAAATTGTTAGCAGGTGCATTTGGAGTGGGGCTCAGTGTTCTTGGACAGTGTCTGGGGTGTTGATGTTGGTAAGGAGCTGCCAATTCAAGAAGCATCTTTGTAAGTGGTCCAGCAATAATATTGGCAGCATCAAGATTGGAACTTTGATTGTCATCCAACTGCTGAAGCTCTTGCTGACGGTTCCACAGACAAACACAGTCTTTGTGTCTTGCCCTGTTCTCATGTCAATTGCAATAGCACAACTCCTGCCATGTTGAATCATCACAGGCAATGCATAACCGCTGCCCACAATGTGAGCCTTCACCAGGGCACCATACTAGTGTCTGTCAAGTTATGAGACAATATACAACAGGTTATTTGCAAACCTTCTGGGTTTTGTAATTGCTCAGATGATGCTGTGGGCATGGATGGGTAGAGGATGGCTGGAGTATGTTGAGTACGAGCATAGTCTATACCAAACGTATAATCGAGCACAAGATGATCAGTTGATAATCACAGGATCAATCTGAAAGACAGAGCTGGGAACTGAGCTGTGTTCAGTCGAGAATCAACATGGATTGCACTGACACATGTCTGATCACCACTAATTACAAGCTGAGCATGTGCTGCTATTTGTGCTCAAACACAAATATAGAAATATGAATCAAATGCAGATGAACCTCTGGCCATGTATATTCCTGAAATATACTTGACCCATGGAATATACTTTATCCATGGAATGTTCTAGATGTCAGATACACAAACAATACACTCAATAATGCAAAGTTGAGGTCATTGAATCACTCAGGGGAGAAGCAGAATAGGGATACAGGAATGAGCACTATATTGGTAGTGGAGATATGACCAGCTCAACACTGGGATTCTGAGCACAAAGAATGTACCTAAATACTACCTAACTCATGTACTATGCATGTAAGTAAAGTACTGTGCTACATGTGTTTCATGCATCCAAGTAATGATCAATCATAAAAAGGAGAGAGCCTTGTGTTATCCTCATGGGCACAGTTGCCTCATGATATCCATGAAATGTCCATGTGTTATCCTAAAGATTAGCTGTTCCTGTGATAAGATCCAAGAATAAGATAATGATAATTGCCAAAAAAGAAAAGGTGAATTCATGATACTAGAACATGGAATATTCTAGATAAAGACAGTAGTATATAAACCCCTCATGTACAGTAGCTAGCCTCAGCTTCAACCTCTTAGGATTCCCACTATCAAATGAGAACCAGCTATAAGTCATTGATCCCTCCTCTCATCCTCATCTATCCCTTGTCCTCTGCTCTTCACTCTTACTATTTGGTGGGCTTGTCCTTTGTGATAGTGTTGCCCTAATACTATGCAGGGACATAGTTAATGGAGAGTAGGAGTCATTGGGTACAGTGCCTGCTGCTGCCTGATTCTGGTTACCATCAAATTTTATGTGCTGTCATCAATGTCCCTTATGCCCATCATCATCATTGCTGCTGCTGATATCCACACTCTATGTATGCATCTTCCTGCCTGAATCCACTCCCCTTTGCTAACTGCTTCCTACAGTGAGCTCCCTCAGCTAAACTGGAGCAGAGAATTTTGGAGGAACCATAAAAATAGATCTCCATCAACCCTCCCATCATATTCCATGTTCCTATTACTGTCAAGGTGCCCCAGGTGTCGTTGTCATCACTGATTGCCATCACTGCTGTCCATGATGCTTGCAGCTACACATGCCCATCACTGTGCATGATGAGCTTGTTATTTCTGTCATCATTGAAGCTTTTCCTTTGGAGTTTTTGTGCACAACATATATTATATACTACATATGCTGTATATATGGTCTCTATTGCCTAATAAGTGAATCAAGTGTGCTATGAACATGAGGAGAGGAGGAGGAATGGGTGCATGCCAATGCACATGGCTATAGAGGAGGTAAAGGAGTAGTTTTGAATATATAAGCATGGAGACATTGGAAGAGCAGAAAAGCCATAAGACCTTGAAAAATGAAGATATGCATCTGGGAGAGGAGGTGCATACCCTCTCCAATCACTTTGTATGGATTCAGGAAAATAATAGAGTCCTTATGCCCATTTTATAGGCTAGTAAGTGTATGAGAAGCACCTCATATGATACTAGGAGTTTTCACTGAGAGTACACTTTTGAGGTACATATAGCATGTATAGCTATCTGTAAATCATCATTCATAGGTTAGTACAGAATATAACTGACACAGTAAGATAGTCTCAATGAGAATATATTGTGTTCTGTAATATAATATGAGGAAGATGTCAGAAAACAATGAATACCTTGATATATAAGGCAAATGCACACTGTGAATTCAAAAGGAGCACTAAAAATACTCCAGAATTCCTACAGGATGATGCAAAAGAGATCAAGAAGATTCATCAGGTGAGTGAGAAGAAATAGCAAAAGTGAGTATTTAGATGTTGTGGAACAAGTTGAGATTGATGCCAAATAACTGTCACAACTATTCTCCTTACCATTACTTTCTCCAGCAACTGTTTTAAACATTTAATTCACTCAATCATCAGATCTTATTGATATTTTTGCATTGTATCATTAGTATTCTGCACTACCTTACTGAGTCCTTTCATAATTTTGAGATGAGTGATCATGTCATAAACCAAGAAATTTGTTGTTTATTGACATCTCTTTCTTAACATCTTACACAACATAATATATGGCAAAAAAAAATTAGCAACTAAAATTATGACTAAAAATATAATATATCTCATTAGTGCTATCTTAGTGTGTCAGTTATACTCTATACTAACCTATGGATGATTAACAGGTAGCTATACATATCATATGCATCTCAAAGGTGTGCTCTGAGTGTCACAGCCACAATTCTTCTGACACCTTTCCAACATTCTGCCACAATTCTGATATAATTCCAATACCTTCCACCTGTTTCCATTTCTTGCTAAGCTCTGAACTATTGTTTCAATTATTTGACACTTACTCATGTAATACTGTTTTTAGGTACACTTCAATTCTGATACACTTCTGTTTCTGCTTCCACTACTTTCATTATGTGTCAAGGACTTCTATTATTCCCCATATCCATAGTATTTCTACTTCCATTTCCATTATTACAATTAGCAATACTTGTATATAAGTAGCCCAGCTTTGTACCCTAGTCCTCAATCCAAATATTGACTAAGTTCTAAGTCCCCTTTGTGTTCCAACTTCTGACTCTTTTCTGACTCCCCTTCCAGTTGACTTAGATTAGCTAGTGATATCTTGTCCTTGATGCTAGACTTAGTCCCTAGTTGTCATATACTGAAAACCAGATCATGCTTCTGACATGCTTCTGACCATCCCTGACCCTTTTCTGTTATGGCAGTTAAGCCTTTATTATAGGTTCAAGGTTCTGGGTTCACTCTAACAGTGGTGAAGCCATGTGTTAGGTTCTTGAGTCTGATATAAGACACACTTCTTGTTATGAAGGACAGCTGTTGAGTTGCTAAATCTCTTTCCAGGAGAAGCTTAGGTTCAATGAGCCTCTAGACAAAGTCTAAGAGGTTTGAGTTGGTCTTGGGCTCAGGGGATCTGAGCAAAGTTGTCACAAAGGCTATATTTGCCTAGGTCAAGCTGAGGAGCAAGACCTTAGTACAGTAGTCCACTTATAGTAAACTACAATGGTCTGTGCACAATATTCTTAGTATAACTACTGTTGTAGTTGGCTAGTCCAAATATAGCTACTCATGTGATGGTTATTCTAAATAAAGAAAAGATGTTTCATAGCAGGTTACTCATATAGGAAAATTGTAACATTTTCCTGTATTTCTGATAATCTTGATACCCCATTTCCATACACCTCATTACTGTTTCTATGCTCAACAATACCCTGATTTTTATCAGAACAATATTTCTATTATGAACATTTCTGATATCCTTCTGACTCCAAGCTTTGACTTCTAACACTTATTATGATACCCAGTTCATTACTAGTTACTGTTCTCTGATTAGTTATACAATTAACTATCCATGTATTTAAGTAGCTGGTTTCTGTCCTGTATCTGTGTCATATCCATGTACAGCACAGCATGTGCCATCTCCAGACCACTCACAATTGATTCTGATGCTTTCTTGACTTCCCACTCACCTCCAGGTTTACTCAGGTTTACTCTGGTCCATTTCCATCTCCATATTTACTCTATTTCAGCCACATACACTATACTTTTTGTAGTATACCTCTCTGCATTAATATTTGACTTGTATTCCTTAGTCTTTGTCATATGCTCTCTATCTATTGACCCACTTACTTCTCCATTTCACTAGTATGTCTTAAGTACTTTGTGAGATTACTCTGGATACTTAGATTCTTTAATATTTAAGTACCTCAAATGTATCATAATACTTCAGTTTGTTAATTACACATCTCTCCACTTTTTACTCAGTGGTTAAGCTACCTCTGAACACTCTCAATCATTTTCATCTATTATTGTCCCTCTTATTGTCATACTTCATGCTCAATGAGATCTCCAGTCTCCAGAGATCCATCTTGACCAAATCTCTGGTCAGGAAGTTGAGTATTGATCATTCACATCCTTGGAATTGACTCACTCACTATCATTTGTAAATTGGGTGTTAGGAACAAAGGAGATGCAGCACATTTTCATATCCCTATACAGCACAGCATGCACCATCTCTGTATTGCTTACAATCAATCCTGATGCTTTCCCGACTTTCTGCTCATCTCCAGGTTTACTCCAGTCTATTTCCATTTTTGTACTTACCTCATTCTCAGCCACACACTATACTTTTCATAGTATATCTCTTCATGTTAACATCCAATTCATATTCCTTAGTCCTCATCATATACTCTCTTTTCTTAACCTACTGACTTCTCCATTGCACTAGTATAATTGTAGTGCTTTGTGTATTACTCTGGTTATCTAGAGTTTTTAGTATTTAAGTATTTTGAATGTATTGTAGTACTTCAGTTTGTTAATTGTACATTCACAACACCTACATCTTGTCCTTGACATCCTTACAAAGTCTCTAAACTACCTCTGAATCATCCCCACTTGTATTATCTCTCTCATCATTGCAATATATGCTCAACAAGATCTCTGGTCTCTGGAGATCCCTCCTGACCAACCCTTCAGTCAGGAAGTTGAGTATTGACCTCTGTTATATTGAATCAGCCCACTCACTGCTATCTGTAAATTGGGTGTTAGGAACAAAGGAGGTGCAGCACATAAGCTGAAGCTGTCACCCATCTCAATCTCCTGCTTTGGTAGCGCTCAAATGCATTTACTGGAGATATCCCTGGAGACTCTGGAACTTCTCTCTGTTAATATCATGCACTCTATCTATCTGGAACCTCTGGGCTATACCCCAGGAAGACCAGTTCGTGACACACATAAGCTGAAACCATTGCCCATCTTGACCCTCTTCCTTTGGTAGCACTTGAACATGTTTCCAGAGATATATCTGGAGTCTCCAGTATTTCTTCCTGGTCCTACCATGTATTCTACTTGCCTGGAACCTCTAGGTTATATTCTGGAAACAAGTTTATCACAATCTGAAATCTGAATATTGACTAAGATACCATAGTCTCTCTACTAAGTTCTGAGTCCCTCTCATATTTCAACTTCCAACCTCTTTCCATTCCTTTCTAGTTGACTTCAGTCAACTAGTCTTACTTCACCCTCAACACTAGACTTCATCTCTAGTTGTCACTCACCCAAGTTGTCTCCAATGACTTTATGACCCCAGGTACTTTCTTCTGATGTGTAGACCACATTCATAAGTTAGAACCCACAAAGACTGGAAGGGCACAGCACATAAGCTGAAGCTGACAGTTCTACATTTTAGTAGTGTTATGTTCAGAATACCTTCTGATGCTGCTTCCTACTTTTCCAATGCAGTGCTATAGTGGCCCATGACCCCTAGTTCCTAATTTAGTTTGGGAATGAGCCTTGACACTAGTTGTCAACCATCCAAGTTGTCTCCAACAACTTTCCAACCTGCAGTACTTCCTTCCAATGTGTGGATCACATCCTAAGTTGGAACTGGAAGGGTGCAGCACATAAGCTGAAGCTGACAGTTCTTATCTTTAATGTTATGGTTGGAATCCTTCTGACATTTATTCTGATGTTTTCCAACATAGCACTATTGTAACCTACAACCTCTAGTTCCTAATTACCTTTTGGAATTACTCTTGACATCATCCCTGCTTTGTGCAAATATGTCTGGTTCCAATACCAAAAGCACTCACTAAGGTAGGTGTCATCCACATTGTGCAAAACCAAGTGTAGTTACATGACTCTGGATAAACCAAGAAATATAATTTAGATTACTTGATATCTTGTGCACATGAGCAAGATCCATCATTCTAGTTTGTTTAAAGTGTTCATAGTATTGGTTTACACAATCCTGTAAAGTTTCTTATTCATTATGTGGCTTAATCTTGAAAATTTTCCCTTGGAATGCAAATAGTACACACAATCTATGCAATCTTTATATACAAAGTCTTATTTTGGGAACTATGTCAAAAGATCTCTGGAAAAAATAATTTTTGCTTATTTTATGCCAAATCAGACTATTTAGAATACAATAATTGGTTGAGGGACATATTTTTGATACACTTTCAGCCTTAATAAACATGTGACTTCCCACAATTTGGATGACACCTACTTAAAGTAAAGACTAGAGAGCTAGAGCTGAGCCCTGGCTACCAGCTTTGTAAAATATCCAAGTTTGATTATACCAAAGTGCCTAGGTCCCAGAAATAGACAATATTGAACAAGAAATCCATATTAGCATGCTCAGTGGTCTGAAACCAACCAAATAAAAATCATCATTGGCATATAAATAATCATGACTGTCCAAAAACTATCAGGAGGAAAAACAACCAATGGGGAGATACATAATACCCATGCCACCTCTCAGATCACTTCAGAAGCTAGGAATAAATGCACAAACAGATAAAAATTCAATATCCACCTGAAATGCTGTAACAATCAGTTAAATAAATATAGAATAGTAATAACTATTTGAAATCCAATAGTCTGAATTGATCATACAAGGGTAAACCAGAGAGAATGGTTATTCTGTTATAAAACAATAAAGACTTAGTAAATTATAAAGAAAACTCATTTGAGCACTATTACACAGTACTTAAGCACAAAATGACAACCAAAATATTAATGACAAATAGAAACAATTTATGAACCAAAAGGGTAATGAAATTATCATCAAAACTGTGTTTTATAGAAAGATATCTATGTTACAGTATGCAGTTCCAAGAAGAGATGCTATAAATAAGCACTTTTGATCAGTGACTGTTCATAGTTATAAATGTGGACAGAGTAGATTTTGGAAAAAATCAGAAACTAGAAATGGAAATATGAAAATTATTGCTAAGATATTGGATAGAGGATAGAGACTAGTGACCAAGCTATAACAAATTTCAGAGCTTTCAAGCTTCAGATATAGAAGTACAGTTCATGCTTAGCAATAGCTAAGTAATACTGTTAGTAAGAATTAGCAAGCATTGACTCTGTAGATAAATTCTGTAGCTAACTGGAACACTGTAGAATACTTGTACAGTGTCAAATACACAAACAATACACTCTATAATACAATGTCAGAGTTGTCAAATCACTCAAGGGAGGAAGGAAGTAGAGAGATAGGAATGAGCACTGTTGTCAGACACACAAACAATACACTCAATAGTGCAGAGTTGAGGTTGTCTAATCACTCAGAAAGGGGAGAATGTGAGAGGATAGGAATGAGCACTGTATTGCTAGTGGAGAAAAGACCAGCTCAAGACCAGGGTTCTGAGTACAAACAATACTACCTAACTCATGTACTACACTTGTACTACTCATGGCCTATGCATGTAAGTAATGTGTCATGTACATGTGTATCATGCATGTAAGTAATGATCAATCATAAAAGAAGTAGGCCTTGTGTTGTCTTCATGGGCATAGTTGCCTCATGACTCCATGCAGTGTCCATGTGTTATCCCCAAGATTAGATGTCCCTGTGATAAATCCAAGAGATAAGATAATGATGATTGCCAAAAGAAAAGGCAAATTCATGACAACTGTATTGCTAGTGGAGAAACAACCAGCTCAAGACTGGGGTTCTGAGTACAAATAATGTATCTAAATACTGCCCAATGCATGTACTACTCATGGTCTAAGCATGTAAGTAATGTGTTGTGCTACATGTGTTTTGTGCATGTAAGTAACAATTGATCATAAAAAAAGAAAGCCTTGTGTTGTCCTCATCATGATGACCATGCAGTGTCCATATGCTATCCAGGAGATTAGATATTCCTGTGATAAGATATTGAGATAAGATAATGGCAATTGCCAAAAAGAAAAGGTGAATTCATAACATACAGTAGTATAAAATGGCCTCTGTAGAAGGTAGAATAATCAATCAGTTTCATCTTTTCCCCACTGCACAAACTCAATTCACAACAGACAATGCAGAATGTTGCTTTGAGGTTCAAGCTCAGCTGTGACCATTTGTGCAATAGGTGAATGGATGAGAAGAAGAGCTTTACAGGATCAGGTTCAGCATTTCAGTGAGGGAAGGGGTGAAAGAAAGAAGATTCAGTGCAAATAGACCAACAAAGGATAATCTAAAAATGCAGAGCTTGCACCTATGGTAGGTGCTTAGAATCAGTACAATGTACATTGCTGATGCATTTTGTTTGCATATTTTGGATTGTATTGGTTAGCTGCCATGAAGCTGGGAACATTGGTCAAACAAAACCACTTGTTTGTTGGGCTTTCCACCAAAGGTGCAACAACTGCAGTGCTCAATGTGCTTCATTCACCTCATTCATAACCTAACCATGTGGAACCCTGCTATTGGATCCTGAGCAGAGAGCACAGCAGCAACATGTTCCTCTGTTATAACCATGAAGAATATCTTCATCTCTGTTCTGCTCAACCTTCTTTCTTGTACACCACTCTCATATCCTCCATTTCTCCACTTGGTGCAGATATCCCAGGGCTCTACTTTGCCATGATTTCATTAAGTTCCTCTGCAAATTTGCTTGTGAGTGTTTCTACTTGTATCTTACATACTAAATATTACTATGTCTGACATCACTTCAGCCTTTCCAGATGGACAGAATGTTCACAGGAACTAAAGCCATAGGGAACTTATACTTCTATCAAGGGACACTCAGAGCTTCTGCCACTTCTTCTTCCTCATTCACAATGAGGTGTCTATCAACTATTTCCTAGATGTTCCATGTATGGCTCTCTGGGTTTCACAGTAAGTTTCAGCTGGAACAAATGCACACTGTTCTCACATTCAGGATTTAATTGGATATCAGAAATAGCCAGCTGGGAGTGCAACTTGTATTTAACTATATTGGTAGATTATACACTTGTGGGAGCAACCAAGCCATCAGTCTTTTAAAGTAATCGGTTGTGGATTGAGGTCTGATGCAGCTTTTTTCATTATAGATTTGGTGTAAGATCTCATCTAGTGATGTACCATTTGATTGGTCACCCATCTCTCTTTACACTGTGCCCGTAGTTCAAGAGTACAAGTGACTTTGTATAGTACCATATGCTTACATTATAGATAGAGACAACTGGACTTCATAACTTAATCAGAAATGCGACATATGGAACCCGAGCCTCAAAGTTTGATTATTTGATTATCAAGTTATGCAGCACTCGGAATCCATCCATAATTATGTGAGATGTACCGTGCTCTGGGGTCTGAGGTATATGCACCCGGTAGAAATTCAAATTCCATGAAATAGTTTCAAGGCATGTACCGTAACAGGATCGCTTCAAGCCATCCTACCCTGTGAAATGCATGCTTCACTAATCCATCCACATTTCTTTTCGCCTCTTCTCAGTGAATACATTCAGTGAATAGCAACAAGCGTCGAGTGAGGTTAATTAATAAACAGTCTCGGTTACAGTTTGACTGGGGCATAGAGTAGGCAAGAATCAGCCAGGCCCGATGCGAAGAAATAAAGGTACTTGCGTCCATGGGAAAACACTAGTTGCAGTAATCCAATATGGTGATTCGGTAATTATGGTGTTGTAGATTTTTGTTGCAGTATACGTGTATGTTGCTGTGGTAAGAGTCGGACGGCCGTCTTCATTAGCTACCTGTATGACTGTCAGTCGTATTCTCATTCTTTCTCAATTTATACTCCACTCACCGGAGCAGCTGAGACCAGAAGGAAGCCAGACGAGAGAAGTGATAATGCCCTGAAGTTCATAGTGGCTGAGGGTGAAAGAAGGATAATACGAAGTTACGCCTATATAGGGTGGACTTGGGAAATTTACCGGACTTCTTTTACAACCTTATTTTGATCGACCTGAGGTCTGTGGGGATATCCATGCGGTAGACCTCCGGGAGAGGCAAGTGTCGATGCTTACACAGTGTTGCATACATAGTAAATGGCGACACTTGGGCTAGATCAACAGCACTGTGTCGCACATCAGCCACACAGTGTGCTGCTTTTCCTGCTAAGGTCTCGTTTTCTAAAGTGTTCGCGACACTGAAAGTGTCGAAACTTGCGCCATGTGCGCCATCGGGAAGTCGGGTTCCTTAAGGGTGGCGTTATCTCGGTTGTCTTGATTCTGTTTCTAACCACGGTAGATCTGCTCGGATAAATGGAAAGATCTGTGGGGTAGCAAGATATAGAAAGATAAAATACAAACCAAGGTAAAACGATTTATGGACTCAGGTGAACCGCGAAATGGACGTTCTTTCGAGGGATGGTGCATAATGGTCATAGTCTATGCGACCATATTAACAGAAATGGCAAATAATACCGGAACGCTCGCCTACCTGAGCAACTCTGGATCCAGGAAAAAATGCCAAGCAGCGTGGCTATATTATTAGATTATAAGTACTCCTTGGGAGTTGATATTAAGAGAAAGGAAGTCCGGACGATCATCGGGCTCAGCGCATCAAAACACTACGGTACTAAATAATTGACTCCATCCACATGAGCAGCCAATGGATAAAATATGTTATGACTGCTGACGGACAGATCCGAAAAATCAGCGTCATCGACCGCGGATGACGAAATTAGCTTCTAGGAGGCTAGAAGCTTTGTGTCTGCTGCCACACCTTTCTGTGATCCTACAATAATTGACAGTTATTCCTCCAATATACCCCACAATCGGTGTCCTATTAGATTAGGAGTTCCGGCCAATGTCCCCAGAATATTATAAAATACGATTGAACCAGCCGTATGGGCGCTGGGCGCAAAATATGAAACCACGGTCGAATGTATTCAAAGGTATAAAAATAGATTCAGTGAATATGGCGACCCAAGGGGATGTAAAATAATGCCGCGCGGACTTTATCTGGAACCTACGAGCATGAAGCTTACTCAGGCTAACTTTCTAGATACCGAGCGTGAACGATAAGGTCATATAAATTCCCGTCGACGCCGCCGGTCCTGTAAGATGGTACATTAAAAGGATTTCACAATGCGTCCAAGAACCAGGTTACCTACTTCTGATCTCTCAAAACGTGACTGTCGCTGATGACAGACTTTGTCTCATTATCAGCTATGAGGTAGCTGTAACGAAGTGTAGGAGCTTTTAAAATGTTGTAACATGGTTCTATCCCCCAATGTTCCGATAAAATGAAGCGCCACGAGTTGGACTCCACAAAGTTCGGCTTCGAATCGATTAATTCGATCTTAGGAAGCATGATGGTCCAGCAGTATCGGTCGCCAATTGAGCGAGTCTCTTTCCACACCAGGGAGATGTTGTCGCGTGCTTCTTCGTCCAGCAAATTGTCCAACATCACCCATCCACGAGCGATATACTTTTGTCGGGCCTTTAGAATAGCTTTCATTTGCCTATCTGACTTGAAGCACATTACGGAGCAGTGTTCATCAAAAGTTATACGAGGATAAAAAGAATAGGCTTTTTCATAAGTAATCATGTTCATGACACAAGCTGTAGAAAGTACTTGAGCACACTCATCAAACACTGAAGTTCATATAGTTGAACCTACTTGAATGAAATCGAATTACAGCTTCTACAGCTGCATCTGTGGTCGTGATAAGCTGGATCTTGAGTTTCAAATGACCACCGATGAAGCTATACACATGCGAGATCGCCGGTGAACGATAAAGATCCCTCGGTCTGGGTCCTACGCGAAAGAAAGATCTTGCAAAACCTTCCCATGGAGCTCTATAACTTGCATCGAAGGTCTTTCCCTGATATTTTGTTGGATGGAACTTATAATCTATGCTTTGCAGCCACAAAGCAATGCTGGGCGCATACCGGTGCTCGACGTAAAGGTCTAAATCGGAATCAGGATACACCACGCGCTCGAAGAATTGCAGTGCGGTAGAGCCCGAAATTATGGCGCCAGTACGAAATTGTAACCAGCGCAAATCGTGAATTTGAGACGGAGTGAAGTATCGTCCAAGAAGTTTATTATAATTAAATCTGCGCCGGCGGTACGATGTTACAACTTCATTTGTAACCCGGGATGCCATGGCATAACGAACCAAATCAACCGGAGAAAGAGCGTCGCATATTATATCATCTGTAGTCGCTGGTCTAGATAAACGATCCAGGTCGTCGATCGATAAGTAAAACCCCATCGCATTTAAGTCACAACACTAAGTTTCCACTCACAATAGAGATATTTTAGACTGCCTAATCCCAGTTATGACTGAGGTATCCATAACACGACGGAATGAGACTAATAGAGGTGTTACAACCTAAGAATTTTAGCGTTTCTCAGTGCAAGGCACTTAGGCTGCAGTGTGGTGAGCACTGATGAACGCGTGTTGAGCCCGTGGGTTATGGGCAATTTCCAGGAGGTGCCTGCGAAATAAAGTGGTATGTGAAGACCCCTGCCACCAATGGCCTGTCCGGCTCCTGGCCGTGCCTATTGTGACCCTGTCTCGGCTGCTAGCGCCAAGCGCCTCACAGTGACCATAAAATCGGGACAAATGACGGGTTGTATCTAGAATGCATCATTTAACATCCTAATTTATTCAGAAAAAAAATGCAGCTCTAATGATGTAAATCCTGAGTTCAACTGGACGATGCAATCCGAACTGGTTGAGCCTAGATGCCAAGGTTTAGCGACTAAATGACGCCCAAGGCCGCTGCCTCGATATAAGTGGGGACATGAGCGTTACGTAGGCAAGGGGATATAGTCTTGTATTGTGAAGATATCAACATGATATATATGTAATTTCGCACACTGATTCATGAACTAACAATGGCTTCACTAATACCGTACTACTAGCGTCTTTTTTAACCTTTTTAGAGAAACTTAGCCGATTCTTCATGGAGTTATTATAATCTGGACGTGTTATATTATTCATAAGCTTTAGATCTTAATAACTGAAAGGTTTTTCATAGTAGAGGAAGTTTCTACAGTTCGACAGCTTGAAGAAATACTACATTATGTGGCAGTAAAAAAGGTAACCGGCTACCGGTGATCGTATCGGTCGACGCGCGGCAGCCGCGGACGCCGGCGGAACCATCCTTGACAATGCTCTTTGCACTGACCAGCGGCCCACAGTTCGGCCATCTGAAGCCTTGTACTCTTCCTATGCTGTAAGTACAGCCTCTCCCAATCCACCTATTTTTTCTATATCTTATTCCCAGTTCGCCGTTCGCAGCAGACAGCAATCGCCGTGGCATCGCTGCAGCATCGCTCTGCGCAGCTCCCATGTCACATGCGCAGTCGCCAAAGTAACGGAGCTGCCATTTTCTTCCATTTCTTTGGCTTGGCCCATCCCTTTTCTATGACTTCATAGAACCCTTTATAGGCCACGATTTAGGGTACGAGCTTCCGCACTTAAGGTCTTCCCCCCCAAAATCGTGTCATTGTAGTTCGTGAGGTAAATCGGCACCGCCACCCAGGCTTGTTCTCTCCCTTCTCAAGCCCGTCTTAAAGTCCCCATCGGAGTCTTGGTACATTTTCTTCTTATCCACATTCTCCATCCCCTGTTTGCTGATTGATTCAGCTCATAGATCCAACAGCAAATCTTGGCCTGCAAACATGGCCCCTATAGCCACTCAGCCTCAGCCTGCGAAGGGTGCGCAGCTGGACCTCTACCGCGACTACCACAACCACAACTGCAATTGTGAGAAAGGGGAACACCTCCACTCGCATGGCGAGTGCAACTCGCACCCCGCAGGGCACAAGACTTGCCACAACTCGCGCCTGCGCCGCTTCCTCCTCCCCGCCATTGTATCCCTCATCCTCTTCGGTGCACTGCTCGCGTTCTCCTGCATAGGGGAGCACACTTACGACCTCTTCGGGATGGGGTCTGAGGGCCTCGCACGGCGTGCCACCACGGATGCCTCTGGGAATACGAACGGGACGTTCGTGCACAACAAATGTACGTCATCGAAGTGCCTTTGTGATGCATGTGGAATTTGGGTTTAGAACGTGCCTGACCCCCGTGCTGCTTCATCCTTGTAGTGTATCTTATCGTCATCTTCGTGGGCTTGTTGGTAGTTGTAATACTCGCCGTTATGCTCAGTGCGTGGTGCTGTCGAGGTAGGAGAAGCTCCCTTGTCTTTGTCCAGTTCCTTTTTGACGGATTTCATTTGTTTTCCAGGCGCGTTCGAGAATCCGCTGTGCTGTCCTTGTTACCTGTGCGCTTGTTGTGGTGGTCTCGGTGAGTTCTTGTTTTCTGTACATCATTCGTCGGTATGCACGCTGTCAGGAGTGTGAGCCGCGTTCGATTTCCCCTTGATGATTTCGACTGGCTTCTTCTCTATCGCTGTCTTATATCGAACACCGCTGATGCCCCTCTCCCCCAGCATGTCTCGAATGCATCGGCTGCGGTCTCTGCGCAGAAGGCGTCGATCAAATGTAGGCCCGAGTACCATCGTGGATGGCCCGGTATCGAGTAGCAATCATTGTACGATAGATAATCCCATCCGCACTATCCTATGTGCCTCTGCCGGCAGACCATTCATTACAGACTCTTTCATCCTGCTACTGTATTATTATTTGGACCCTCTATCGATCATGGACGCTACAGCAGCGTACTTCACCACCATTCTTTGTAGTTGTACATACCCACAAGTACCTTCTTGCTAACCCCGAGCACACGTAGCTGCAGTATCTACGTAGAAAGTCAGTCTCAGAGCACGTCTGTTCCAACACCCGCTGCAGCACTTATGCAAGAACAGTCATCGTGACTGCTAAGACTCAAACAGCGAACTAGTCACAGGAATATTTACCCCCATATCTGCCTTGAACAATCTCAATAGAACCACACGCTCATGTAAAATTTCGAATTATTTTTATTGATAAGTTTGACCAGCAAAGAGCCCCGAATATCATTATCATGGCACGCACTGCCCCAGGCAGCACCACGCCCTAGGTCGTGAAAAATATGCACATCTCAACGCGAGGATGGTGAGCGTTGCATCTACTTGTACCCGAACCCATTGAGCCGGTTGACCGCCTCCATGCCCGACCCGACGGTCACGTAGTCGAGCATGACAAAGTTGGGCGCGTGCGAGCCAGTGAAGCGCGAGCAGCCATCGGCGTGTGAGAAGATGCTGGGTGGGAAGAGGGAGTCAGTTATTATGCTCGATACAACAATACAGGGACAAGGCCCGCGAAGAGAAGATGATGATGAAGCGAAAAGACGTGACAAAGCGAACGTGAAAGCCATACGACAACATGAACACGAAGCCAATGCGAGCGCAGATACAAACTCATGCAATCGCGACACGAAATTGATACGAGAGCGGCCCAAGAAGCGCATACATGGGGTGCATAACAAGCACGGGAGGGGGTGCGACTCACCTATTAACCGAATTCGTCACCGGCGCGTTCAACCGATCACTAATCAACACCCCGCGCCCGAAGGGAATAATGTTCGCGTTCAAGTTGTGGTTGATCATGTTAAGCTGGTCAATCGGCTTGAGGGGGCCTTGGGTACGGCCGACTTTGCACGGGAAGGAGGCGTTGGTCGAGCTGTAGGGGTCTTCCCAGACCTAGAAGGAGTAGAGGGGTGTGTGAGAGATTGATGAACAGGGGGAAAGGAAGGGGAAAGGCGAAAGGGATATATGAAGATTAAGATAAAGCGACAGAGCCAGGGAAGAAAGGCAATATGCTAACGCACCATCTGGAACTCAGGCAAAATATAATCCAACACCTCCTGCTCCGGCTCCGCGCCCTTGTCGAGGAAAGTGATAACGCGCTTCCCGGATTCGATCATCTCCCCGAGGGTGGGCCAGTCCTCTCGTGTCATGACTTGCTTGGGAGGGATATATGCCATATTCTCAATTCCTGCAGATGGTTGTTAGTATGGTTCCTCTCAACAACTAGAATTGATAGACAGAATCGAAAGATGAAGGAAGAAGGGCATGCCCACCTGAAGCCTTAAACGCTGGTTCCCAATACTCAATCACCGAGACATTCTCCGGGTTGGTGAACATGAAAGTGAGAACTTCTGTTGGGTTTTGGTCAAGCCATGTCTTGACGATTTTGAGGTAGTCCTCGACCTTGCCACCGTCGAACAAGCTCTACAATCACGAATACGCGTGCCACGTCAGCATTGTCTCAACCGGAACACGGCAGGCGGGCGACTCACGCAGGCTATACAGGGTTTTCATAAGGGTAAAGAAGAGGGAAAGATCTCAAAGATTAGAAGGAGATAATGATGACAGGGAAGAATACGGACAGGTATGGCAGAAATGCAGTATGCCGTTGTTTCTGGGAGGAGCGAAATGACATCAGAAATCTTTGTATAACTCTTGGTTAACTCGACACGTACAACCGGCCTTGTGCCTGCAGCATCCGCACGCCGTGCTTGAGCTGCGTAGGGATATCCGCTTCTTGGGTCCTCGAAACTGCAGCAGAAGAAAATTCAAATCAGATCCACATACGCATTTACCAAGTCTCCGAAGACCTACGTGCAAAGGGATTCCCGCTGAAAGCGAACGAATCATGAGAACCCAAGAAAGTGACGTTCCCGTATGGCCTGTCGCACAGCTCTTCGCGGCCGTTACATTTGGAAGCCCTGCCAGAGAAACGTCCTCGTCAGCTCAGCTCTTCCTTCCCAAGTTGCGCGCCGAAATTCCATCCTCTCTATTGAACCCAATAACTCACCTCTTAAACGGGAGACCGAGCACGCTCGATCCAAAAAGCAAAGTGGTGATAGCGGCCAGCCGCAGTGACATACGCATGATAAAAAGATATTCGTAGGGGGTAGGTGTAAGGAGATCCAGCTCGAGGTGCCATCAAGGAGCCCGCGGGCATTTATACTGACCGGAGTCCTGGGAAGTTTGAGGTAGAGGCTCGCCGCCACATACTGCCATACCGGCGAGGCGATGCAGGGTGCCCAGCCTCCATCATGTTCGGCAGATTGGAATATGTGAGTCGTGATTGATTGATCTTAAAGTTAGAGGTCAAAGCAACCATGATGAAACACGTGACGCTGCCAGTGCCTACCGAGCTTGTTTGATTTTCGGGCAGAACCAAGCAAAGACTTCAAGAATTCGCGTCGTTCTTTTGCCCCCGTCCACTGGGAATGTTGAGAGAAGATGCAGGACTCCTCTGACGTCGGATAATAGAATTAGAAATAAATCCCCGTAAATGGTCTTGATCTTATTTATTCATGTTCTAGAGAACTTATAAAACTACATAAGCTTCATTCTATTGCAAATTTGCAACGCCTATAGCCCTGCCAATCGATGAACAAGGAGAGAAACACAGTATTCATGGATTTCCTGGCAGTTAAAATAAGTCGGTGGTGATGGATGTGATGCCAGCTAGTTACAGTGTGCAGTTAACGTGGGAATAAATAAAGGATCGACACTCCGAACTAAAAGTGAAGGCCACAGGAAGAAGCGCTCAGTACTTCAATAAGACAAAGAATATCGTGCTCAGAAGCAACGCTATAGTTTATAGGCTATATGTTCCGGGCATAAACTGGACTATCGGTATTCTCAGTCGTAACTTAAGGATGAGAGGTATACAGTCTCCAATCGGCGTTGGGACTGCATACATAGTCGCTTTCCTGAGTAAATTGCTCAAAGAATATCTGTAAAAAGAACAGTGTTAAGGAGTATCACTAGACACGTCAACCGGGGCGAACACTTACATCATCAGGATTGATACCTTCATTATCTGGCATCAAACCAGAGAAATTCTCCCATGAAACGGGCATCTCAGCAGGGGAAACTAACCCGTAAGCCAAGTGGGCGGGGGACATGAGGGTAGGAGCGTTTGATCCGCCGGCAAAGTTAGTTGTGTAAAAGAAATCTGGAACCTTGAATTCGGGGAACAAATTGGTAGGGGCGCCGACAGCGGGTCCGGAGTG
>JASFDH010000804.1:0-19248 GCA_036937195.1 Nidularia pulvinata
ACAGTTTGAGTGTTTTTGGAGGTTTTGTGGTGTGTTTAGAGATTTAGATTCACCCAGACCTTTAGGTTCACTTATTCCGTGTTGAGCAGCACTTCAGCATGTTCAATTGAGGCCATCTCAATTGCCTCCTTTTGACTGAAGCACTGAACATGGGCTCTGGCCCAGGTTCCATGATCTGCACCTATCACCTTCCAGAGTAAACTGTCTGCAAGCATGTATCCCATTGCACAATGACAAGCACAGCATTTCTCTTTGATGCTTTTGTTATGATCCAACTCAAGAAGAGCCTCCACTACCTCCAGAAACAATGGTTCAGCAGCAAATCCAGTACACAGTGCTTCATACTCTGTGGCTTCAGAGACATGGAAGATATTATGAATGATGCTGTCACTGGCCTCCCAGTTGGGACTGACAGTCCAGGAACTGCCATCCCCCTCTCAAGGTGTGTGGCTAACAAAGATCCTGCTAACACCATCTGCAACATTGGTGGTGCCTGGTCAGTGATGTATGTCAGTGATGTGGTGTGCAAGGATGCCATCACACCATCATGCATGTGTGGCACTTAGCTTTGGGTTGAGCATTGTGTCTTGCAGAGCTTGGCATTCCATCTCAATTTCCACCAGAAATCCCCAAATCAGGTTTGAGAACTTGTCCATAGAGAATTCCAGTGCAGCAAATTCCAATAAAAATGGCTTGTACTTCTCTTCAGTCTCAAAAGTGCGTTTCTATGCAAATCTCACTGGGTGTAAGTGTTCAACCATTTTACTGCCTGGTCTTGCTGTTGCAAATTTCTGCATTAGTATGGCCCCAAACCCTGTTTTACAGCCATTGGATATCACAATGAATGGAGTGCCATTAAACTTTGGTCCCCTTAAGACTGGCTCACTTGTCATTGCAATTTTGAGGTCTAAAAATGCTCTGTCATACTCAGATGTCCATTTTTCCTTCAGAGCATATCTGCTCATCATCTGGCAATATGCTGCCTTCCCACTGTGCATTGGGGCATTAACATCTTGTCCAAGGTCACTGAGAGGTTGTGCCACAAATAAGATCTTGGAAGTGGCCTGTGAGACCTAGGAAGGACTTCAATTTTAGTAGGTCCATGGGTTTCTCCCATTTGACTATAGCTGTCAGCTTTGTCAAATCAGCTCAAATCCCATTAGGTCCTACTTGTGCCCCTGCAAACACTGCTTCAGTCATGAAGAACTGTGACTTGTCTGCTGACAAGCTTAAGCCATGCTCCCAGATGTGATTAAGCAATGTGCAAAGGTCTGCCATTTTTTTGTCAAAATTATCTCCAGCCAAGCCACCATCATCAACAAATAGTTGGAATAGGAGTCCAACCAAATCTCCCAGGTTAGCAGCTGTCATCTCGCCGAATGTGGAGGGAGCACCTGTCAAGCCAAATGGCATGCAACAATACATGAAATAGCCTCAACCTTCAACATAAAATGCTGTGTATGGTCTATATGCAAGATCTACTGGAATTGCATAGAATCCTTTTGTGAAATCAAAAATGCTCACCCATCTATGGCCACAAAGGTTTTGTTGCTTCAGGTATATGTCTCCTTGTGGCAATGGGTAAACTTTTGTGACATCATTAACCTCTTTGAAGTTTTGGCATATGTGCCATTTCAGTACTGTTTCTTCAGCATGCACCAATGTGTCAGTTTGGGACTCTGGGCATGGAGGAAGGTCAAATGCTGGTTTATAGCCTGCCTTAATGCATTTGTTGTTCAGCCAGTGGTGGATCTCCTCCATTGTGAGGCTGTCACCACTATGTGCCTTCTGTGCAATGGGGATACACATTTCACATCCTTTGCTGCTATGGGTTCAATGATGCCAGCTACCTCCATTTCATTGATAGCTTTATAAAAGTACTCCCTTTGTGGTGGTGTCATCAGATGCTGGTGGATTTTCTTACTGAATATGGTGCCTTCTGGGATTTCCAGTGTATGTACTGTGCCATCCACTGCAAAGACCTCACTTACTGCTAGGGGAAAGCTGTCAGCAAACTCAGCCAGTAATGCTACAATGGAAGTTCGCTCAGCTGGGTCTAAATCATCCCTGATGGTGACTCTTTCCAAAATTACTGCTACATGCTCAGGTTTGAATGGATCTGCTACTTGTGTAAAGATAGATTTATCTCCTGTTGAGAGTACTTCTGGTTGGAAGGAGCCATCTGTGCTTGCTGTATCAACATGCAAAACATTCCATGTCTCCTCTTCTGCTTCTGCATTAGGTTCTGCTACTTTGGGTGTCATATGTTTTGCTTCTTGAGTGGCTGAGAGCAACTGCTCAGAGATCTGTATTGGTTTTATGTGTTGTTTGTTTAGTTGAGAATGCTTGAGTGGCAGTTCTGGTGAGGTTCTTGGAGGGGATGACCAATCCCCCATTAAATTTGCATGTTGTTTGATATCAGATGTAAGGTTAAAACCCATTACTCCAGGAGTTTCTGTGTCAAGGGTAAGGCCTATTTCATTTGGCAACAAGACCAGTCCTGATGGGCTGGGCACAAGTAGGATATTGTTGCCATAGGCATGAATTGCATCGAATTGCCTGAGCAGTGGTTTCCCAAATTGGAGTGCCCAACAACTGCTGCTGGGAAAAACCTCAAACATGCTCTCCTTGATGTGCCCCCCTAACTCCACTGGTCCTTTCCACACTCCTGCTGATGGAACTAATGCACCATTGGCCATGCATAGTTTCTGTGAGGAAGGTTCCAAACTTCCTAGACAATGGCCAACAGTTGTCCATACCTGCAAGCAAATTGCATTGACCATAGCCCCATCATCAAAAAGCCCTTTGATGCATATGAGCTCTCCATTTGGTCCATGCAACTTCACCCCTCACACATAAGTGCAACTTCACCCCTCACACATAAGTGCAACTTCACCCCTCACACATAAGGGATTGTCTCCCCATCAGCCATCTTTGTCCCCTCACTGGCCACACAGTATAGATCACTATAATTGATTATATCTGAATCAATGTACATGTCTGGTGTGTCTGAGATAACCAAATCCCACTCTTGAGATGGTAAAGCTCCCTCCCCACTCCTCAGGGTACACTTCGCATGGGTAAGAATACTGTCCCTAAATGGTACCTCATTACATTCAGGGACCCCTTCAATTCTGCTGCTGGTGTTGTTGAGGGTTGTCAGTGCTCCTGCTAGTCCAACAACCTGCTCACTTTTCCCTGGCTGTCTACATATTGCTGGATGAGCCAGATCTGGTACTCTGGGCTCTCATAGTATGCTCGCATGCTTTCAACTTTGTTGACCCTGACAAAGTTGACCTGGGATGTTGTACTCAGGCAGACACAGCTATGAATACCCCCCATGATGCAACACCATTCGAACTCCAGTGGTGGGACCAAGACAGCAGTAGCATGTTCGCTATCTCCATGGTGGCCTGTCTTCCCACATTTCCAACATTTTTGTGAGCCAACTGGTACCGTTCCTGGGGTGAGGGGATAGGGTTGAGTTTCATTTGGCCTACTAGATGTGTTCACAACTGTCCATGCACTGACCTGTGCCTCATATTTGGCAAATCCATCTGTGGTGGTTGGGTGGTGGGAAAAGATGTTGTGCTTAGCTTCTGCCAGTCACTCCTCATCAGTACATGTGGGTCTGCTTTGCACAAACAGGTTAGTGGGTTGCATGTTTCCACTCTGGAAGGGGTTTGTATCTGGTGCTCTGAAGGTGGGGGCTGGTGGTGGGGTAGTCATTGTGGAGACTGTAATCCCATCTGGCTGAAGATGTGACTGATTCCTGGTGTGGCTGGTGTAGGGTGTGACATGGCATGGACTGCTGACTCAACCTTACAAAGCCTCTCCTCCATTTGCTTGGACTTATCCTGTGCTTTTGTAATGTCAGCCAGAGTAACTGCACTAACAGCTGCTGCAAAAGTGTTCCAGGTGCAATATGTGTTCTTGACCTGATCAAGCACAATGTTGGGGGGTTTGAGTCAAACGTCGCTAATCAGTAGTCCACTGTTGTCAGGGATTGCCTTGGCTAGTGCTTTCACTTGACATGCCCAGCATACATGTGCAAGCTCCTCAGAACCGTCTCAATTGACACAAATTCCTAGCTCTTCTTCCTTCAAGACCTCTGCCATCAGCAGTGCCTTCTTTTTGTCAGCAGTCTTCTTCATCACCACCTTCTCTGGCCACTTCTCCTTGAATGCTGCTATGAGGTGTACCCAGGTATCCTTCTGATCTGTTCTCAAATCATTCCACCACTCTCTCACTTCACTTCCCAATTTGATCTATAACTTGACTGTGTTGACCTTGTCCTTCTCTGAGAGCACCTTCCCTAGAAAGCTCCGCTCCACTTTATTAAGAAAGTCTTGGGGGTCTTTGCCATTGTGTTCATCACTGTGGAAGACTACTGGGTGGTCAGCCATGTCAACTTCATCATTGTCAACTGTGGTAGTGTGGTTGACTAGTGAGGCTGAAGGTGTAAATTTTGTGGGACTGAGGGTATAAGGTGTTGATGCCAAGGAATTGGTGAGTGAGGATGGTGTAGATATAGAGAGTGAGTTGTCCTCCTGAGTGGTGGGTACAAAGTCTGTGCTGTGTCAAAGAAATGACACATGTTCAGCTTGGTAGTATGAGCCAGTGGAATAAGAGGTTGTGCTTTGGGTAGTAGCAATCTATGAGTTGGCTGAATGGCTATACAGGCCATTAGAAGCTCCAAAATGGTCTCCAGGATGTCTGCGGTGTGTTTTGCGAGTTTGCTATTGTTGTGTGAAGTTGCCTGCTGTTTGGTGCAAATTTGCCTGTAGGTGTGATGCAAGTTTGCCTGTAAGTGGGAGTTGCAGATCATACTGTTGTCACCAGATGGAATGGGCCATAGGGTGGCTTGGGGGATGTCACAGAGAAACAGTTGGAAGTTCTCTGTTTCCCTTTGTAGTGTGAGTCCTGTAGTCTACTGTCTGTCCCATGCTTATGGTGTGGGACTATTGCTACTATCTAATCTCATCAACCCTGAATCGCCCTGTTGTCCTACTCCAATGTGCACTTCAGACACAGCACCCAGATGTGACAGAGATGATGGATCTATGGGTTTCAAAGGCTATGCATGACAAGATTATTCTTACTGGTGAGGTTCTTCACCAGAAGTGGACACAGTTTGCAGATTTGGCAGGTATTCAAAAGGAGGACTGAATCAATGTGAGTGATGGTTGGTTGGCATGCTTCAAAGTAAGGCATAAGCTGAAGGAACTGAAACAACATGGAGAAGCTGAATCTGCCACTGAACAGACAGTTGAGAAGGAAAGGCACTGAGTCCAAGAGTTCATTCAATCTTAAAACTACAAGCCAAAATATTTCTTTAATATGGATGAAACTGGGCTATTCTATGCATATTTTCTTGTCTTTCCTATTCATCTTCCATCATAGTACTCACCTTAATGCAGTTTGCCTCCAGATTGTGGTCTTGCTGCTAAAAAGCATTCTGGAGTCAAGGGGCACAAGGTTCAACTTACCTATGTCTTTACCACAAATGCTGATGGTTCTGAGAAACCCCCACCCATAATCATTGGTAAAGCAAAGAAGCCTTGAGCATTTCAGAACAAAACTGGGGAGCAATGTGGCTTCTACTACAGAAACAATGCAAAAGCATGGATGACAGCCAATCTCTATCAGGAGTGGCTTAAAGATTGGGATCAAAATTTAGGAGATTGAAAGATCCTGCTACTCCAGGATAATTTTTCAGGCCAGATAGTCCCTGAAGGTCTCAAAAACATTGAGATTGAGAATTTTGAACCCAATGTCATAGCTCATGTTCAGCCAGCAGACCCAGGCATCATTCAGTGCTTCAAGGCTCATTACCATGTATGCTACATACAGCAGTCAATTGACCATTATGATTAAAACTTTACACCTTCTGACATATACAACATAGATCAGTTATCAGCTATGTGACTTGCTGAAGCAGCTTGGAATGAAGTTGACACAACCACAATTCATCACTGCTGGAAGAAAGCTGGCATTTTACCCCAGCCTGATCTTTCCACATTTGAACCAATTAATCCCACCATTCCCATTGCATCCCTCATCCATGATGCCAACTTGCAACTGGATCTAATTGCATCTGCTGAAAAAGCAGTTGAAAGGGCTCTGGATGATCTGGTGGTGTCTGGCCCTCTGCAGCAGAGCAATAGGATGGATATTAATGTGTTTCTCAATTCTGCTGAGGAGCCAGCAATTATTGATGGCACTACCAATCAGGAAATCTATGATGCTGTAATGGATGCACAGAAAACTGATAATGAAGGTTCAGATGGGGATAATGATGTTCCAGCTGAGCCAATTCCAACCTGCCATGAGCTCCTCCAAGCTGCTTCTGTCATCAACAGGTATCTCAATTATGAGAATAGTACTTTGGCATGAAAGTTGGATACTTTATTATACTCATTTAGACATAATTTGTACACAGAGAAGGTACAAGCTATGAAATCCACTCATATTACAGACTATTTTACTCTTGTAGTTTAGATAATTAATATGAATTTTTGGTGATTTTTCTGAACATTTTTGCAGCTTTTATTTTTGAAACATCCTCTTAGCCCATACTCCCTCATAACCTACAAATTTGGCTCTAAACTGAGAGGAATGGGTTATGAGAGCTTTAACTGTATCAACATTACAGAAATACTGTGAGGCTCACAACATTCAGGGGCTGATGGTATTCAGGGACATATAATGCTGAGCATAGTTGTCTAAATAATGCATGCCTATTTTGAGGTGATGTCATGATCAGCAAGTGAGTAAAGGTTCAATATTTTTGTCTTGCCTATGCTGCTATTTAGAAATGGACACTATGTGTGTCTTCAAACATCAATTAAATACCATTCAAACTGAAACATTAACACATTTTAGATCATTCTCTAGCATAGCAAAATTTAAGAAGGTCAACTGCAAGTTGGAGGTCCCATGAGGACAATTACAACTTGCTCCTCAAATAGATCTGCTAATCAGCAATCAGTTGTACCAACTCAGAGATGGAACCAGTGTAGGTTGTGTCAGCAGGAGGGGCACAATCAGATCAGTTGTCCACTCCTTTATGAGTAGAAACAACAGCTATTAAACTACTTGTACTGTAAACTATGATGTGTTGATGTGTCAAGATGTGTTTAGAATCATATGCCACATGACATACTTGATCTCTGGAGACCCAGCTGCTCTGGCCAAAAGTGCCCAGGTTTCTAAATAGACAAATCATATTGCTGGGGTTTCTAGCCAGAAAGGGGGTTTCTCAATAGAATTATCTCTCTTTGGTGACAATGACAGTTTTTTTGACTGAAATCCATTAGAAGGAAAATATATAGTGCACTGAGGAACATCAAAATATGCCTGTGCTGATCTGATAAGTGAATGATTACCCTCATGTTGCTGGCTAATCAGCAGGGGATTCCACCCAACTTTGACTGTTGATAGCTACTCTGGGTATGCCAACTCACCATATGGTTTAGTTAGTCTGTTGATGGTATTAGCAGCTGCAGCTAATACAAATAGGCAGTCTGCCAGGATGACTTGTTGAGTTCTGTAAGGAAATGGACTTGCCAGTTGGCACACCAAGCCTTGTATCTAGAATCACCAAGGCCCATATGTCAGCACCATGAACAATCTTGGAACTGATATATGGAAGGTAACATATATGGCTGACCACTCAATGGCTCTTCCTAGACAATTTCCAAACTTCCTCTTAACTTAGCTTCTTACCTGTTGACTCTCTTGTTTCAACTGACTTGTCTTGTTCTTTGCAGTTGTGGAGCTAGCAGGCAAGGTAGTCATATGGATAGAGATTATGAACCTGGCTTGGTCCCTGCATGTGAGAAGGGATGAAGAAAGAAAGTAAAGAGTTATAAGTTGGCAGCAAGAAACTCTGGACTCTGCAGTAACAGCGACAGCAATGTTTGGCATTCATGCTGAAGACAACCAACTCATAGTTTACTGAGTTGGAATTGAAAATTGATGTATGTCACCTACAGCTTACAGAAAGTTGTGATCAGAAGAATTCAATTTCACCCCTTCATGCTTACAAATATCAGTAATCTTGAGTTCCCTCTAGTTTCGTTCACAACATTTTTGCAACCATGACAGCTTGCCCTATAGGCATGCAGATAGAGGCAAGATTGCCTGACAGAGAATGCTCAACAAATATTACATGATGTGAATGATAAATGGCACAAGATGGCAGGAGCAGTTTTAGGCCAAGCTTGGAAAGGTGATTTCTACACCTCCTTGACTGATTAGGCAGCTACTTACTTCAATATGTTATTAATATCCACTGTGCACAACAAAAATATCACACCAGGTGAAAGTGCACCACAATTTCATACAGAGTGTGTATGTGAAATCCCTCTATTGACTATAGCTTGTACCAGCCACTCCCAGAGCATCATCATCAAATGGATGGAACCAGCTAAATATTTTTAGGGTCAAGTGTACAGTTACCCAGTGTCTTATTTACTGGTTGTTCACTGTCATCTTTACAGCACTGAACACATCAGTGAGATTTTCATTCAATCTCTTGATCACTCAGCAATGATAAATAACTGCTATCAAATACAGTGACCTCTATTTGATGTGGGAAATCTGTGTGCTGCAGAGGTTGGAGTCATTCCTTTTGCTGGGACTGATGTCCTTGTAAATATATTGGTCTAATAATCATTATCTTAAATTTATGCAACTCAAACCTTTGCAGAATTGCATTGGTTATGTCATGGGTTTACTTAATCATGCAGATCTGGCATCTATGTTACCTGGAATATGGCCCTTATGTTTGAAACCATCAAGTTCCTAAATATAGCCTTCATTTATCTCTCCCAGTGTAATAGAGGTATGTCAGACCTTGTCATGAATTTGCCTTTTCTTTTTGGCAATTATCATTATCTCTGGGTATTATTGTTATGGAAACTAAGCCTTTATTATAGGTTCAAGGCAAAGTTTATTGGTTCTGGGTTCTGAGTTCTGTCTAACAGTGATGAGACCATATATTAGGTTCTTGAGTTTGAGATAAGACATGCTTCCTATGGTTTAGGACAGCTGTCAAGTTGCTAAGTCTCCATCTAAGAGATGCTTAGGTTCAATGAGCCTCTAGACTGAGTCTAAGAGGTTTAGGTTGGTACTGGGTTCAAGGGATCTCACAAAGGCTGTATTTGCCTACATGGCCAGAGGTTCTGCACTTCATTCATATTTCTTTATTTGAGTTCAAGCACAGATAGCAGCACATACTTGGCTCATAATTAGTGGTGATGGGGCATGTGTCAGTGCAAACCATGTTAATTCTTGACTGAACACAGCTCAGTTCCTGACTCTGTCATCCAGATTGATTCTGCAATTATCACCTGATCATCTTGTGCTCAATTATATGTTCAGCATAGACTATGCTTGTACTCCACATACTCCATCCATCCTCTACTCATCCATACTTGCAGCATTGTCTGAGAAATTTCAAAACACAGAAGTTTTGCAAACAACCTGTTTTATATGGCCAGAGGTTCATTTACACTATTTGCATGTTGGTTCAGTTGTGCTCAAATGCAAATGCAAACTGATGTTAAGCACATGATCAGTTCGAATGTGATCATAATCTGACCAGCATTTATTCAAACATGTCCTCAGCATGTATCCTCAGAGCATACCTTCACATGTATGTCAGCTCTGTGTCTCCTGACATGAAAAATGCTCAGCTCCATTGCTCTGGTAATGTTTGGGGATTCCTGTGGAACTGTACAGTTGCTCTTTTATAAACATTCAACTTTAGATTTTGTCACACATCACACTTCCTGTTCCCTCATCTGGACTGGTCAAAATTTTGAAGTTCTCCATTGGGCCTCCTTTCAGCAACTTATCAACACACCATTAGACATCAAGACATTCTCTCATGTCTGCTCTGTTCCCTTTATTGCTTTTATCTGTATGCAATTGTTTCTCTAACTTTTGTACTAGCAATGACTAACATAGGGTTGCTCCAACAGTTTTGTAGAGTATACCAGAAATATAATGCTGCACATCTCAAATTAATAGGTTGTAGTCTTCTGCTCAGTAGTGCTCTGTAGATTACCCTTGTATTAGTGCACATATAACAGAAAATGATACAGATTTCAAATGCATACATGCATGATTTCAAATTTGAGCATCCTATAGGCAGAAATATAAATTTAATTTTCTGTAGTCAAACCACATTCCATAATAAGACACCTCATGCCTGAAATCTGACCAGCTGCCAGACTGGGTTTGTCCATCAGATTTGGATTGCACAACATGCTCAGTATGAGATGGTGCCAAAAACACTCAAATACAGTTAACTCATACCATGATGGGTGCATGCTCATCCATGCTGGTTATGGATGGCTTCAAACCTAGTATACACACATGTTCATCCTCTGGCTGTGTAGATCAAGCTAGGGAACAAGTCCAGAATACACGAGCCTACTTATAGTAATTTGTGATGGTCTGTGTGCAATGTACTAAGTATAACTACTGTTATTGTTTGCTAGTCCAAATATAGCTACTCATGTGATAATTGTTCTAAATATTATTATTGTGGCTATACCCCTAACATGTCATGCCTAGTAATGAGTTGATAAGCAATTTCTCTACAGTAAAGCATCAGATTGGAATTTTTGTGTACACAACTGATTGCATCTACCATTAAGTTTAGCTTTGTGTTGAGATTTTCACAATTCAAGTGAGAGTAATGACCAGTAATGGCTAATCAGTGATTAGAGATGATACTCAGAAACTTTTGACCTGTTGCTCAACAATGGGTATTAGTATGCTCAAACAGAAACTTCTAGGATATAATTGATGCATAGGAAAGTGTATTCATGTAAAATAAAGATGCAATTAGATACACATAGTTGATACTCGAGCTAGTGACTTGTTAGGGGCATCGGAAAATCGGCGTGGCAGGCATGGCAGAAGCATGCCAAAGCGTGCCAAGTGCAAGAAGTGTGCAGCGGCATGGCACGCTCCTGCGCCGTTCCCACGCCCCTTAAATACTACTCTTCTCTCTAGACAGTTTATAGACTAGCTATGAATTATATTGTGACATTGCTACACGTATATGCTATCCTGAGTACCCATTCTACCGAAATTCATTGCACCGAGGTATTGCGCTCAATTTTTCTCATAGCCTGGGCACAAGCCGTCGCACACTCAAATAGACATCCCTCTAGGTAACATGAAGCTTTTTTTTTTAAAAACCATTTCTCACAAGCTTTGGACTCCAATTGAATATATGTTCAGTGCTTTCAGAGTCTATGCCCTTCTGTGCAGTTTGTGCACTTCTCGGTTGGGGTCCACATTGTGTTGTCGGGGCTTCAATGTTCGGCCTTTTGCCGTTACGTGGTTCAGACAGTCCGACTCGTTCATATCCGACGATTTCACCTGTCTATGTTGCATTTACGCATTCCGTGACAGTTTTATTCCATAGGGTAACATACTAAGAGTACCTTTCTAGTATCGTATTGAAAATTATGCTGAGAAAAATTAGTGTATTAATTATATTCAACTTGATGCTTACCTTCCTTGTGTGCTCTACTAAACAGGTTTCCCACCCATATATCTCTCTCGTTTTTGTGAACTAAACATAGAGGGCTGAGCCATTTAATATGCATGCTCTGCACTCTTCAAGCATGCTTGTGCACGCTTATGCACACTTGTGCACGTTGATGCACGCTGATGCACGCTGATGCCATGCTGATGCACGCTCTGCTACATCAGGGCACGCTTATGTGTATTTTATCATTATCTCACATTGTAAGTTATAGTGATGAGGGTAAATCTCATCTAGCTGCTAAATACTCGATTCCCGACTCATTTGATATCATCTCCCGTGCTCACCTTTTGCAACAACAGACATTTTTGTCATAAATAAATGGATTTGTCTGCTGGTGGAAGCATTGCAACTTTGATTCACAGTGTATTGAGGTGGATTCAATAACATCTGTAGACACTGGCAGCCTGGTGAATGCTTTATGGATGGATCGATTGGCTCACAGGCAAATTTGTGTAAGTTTCAATGAGAATTTCAACAGGAAGTTATTTGGTCACTTACATTCTCTAGCTTGGAAAGTGGAAACATACATGTGAGGTTCTGACTGTTGAAGACATCCTCTCAAATCCATCATCAATGCCTTATACACCAGAAGTTCATGAGGTGTTGAAAGATTCTATTCTGATTCTAAAAGGACTGATCAACGCTCCTGAACACGTACCAAGTGACGACGTTCCTGCAAAGAAGTGGCTCAAAGCAGAGAAGAAAAACCATCATCACATCTGTCGGAGACCTTTATTTTAGAGAACGAGCTCAAATTTCGAACTGGTTCAAGCACACATCACTGAAAACATTAAGAAAAAGAGAAGAAATTGGCTTGGCTTACTTCCAATTGCACACCCATAATCGAGAAGGCATGGAAAATCCAAAAATGCAAAGTCCCATCCCCTTGGAGTGAATACGATCTGGAGATGGACTGTTTGGAACACCTTGAAGAACAGATGTTCGAGAATTCAACTCTGGCTGGAATTGCAGGTAATTCTCAATGAGGGCTTGATGCTGGAGACCATCAAGGTTGCTGGGATCCATATGCTGGAATACCTGACCATTGGAACTATAGAGATCGGGTCAGTAAAAGTAATGGTGAACACAAGGTAAGTACTAAGCTGCACCAAGTATACAAAACATTGAAAGAAATATTGACTGAGAATATGCAGAGAGGATCCAATTATATTTCTTTGGAGCAACCTAAGCTTGATATTAAAGCGCAAGCACCACCGAAACCTCGACCAGTGAAAAAAGATGGGCAGGAAAGCGAAGAGATAGCCCTTAAATTGCCAAATATCATAGATAGAATTGAATGGTCATTATATATTATATTCAATGCTACTATTATTTAAAATGTGGCATACAGATGACCTAATAGACTATAAATTGATTTAATTAAATGGCATGTAGCACATCGTTAGGTAGAAGCATGCATGTGCCTGCCACGCCCTTACACGCTAACGGCGCGCTCATGCACGCTCATGCACGCTTGTGAACGCTTATGCCACGCCGATTTCTGTAAGCCCACTTGTTAGTTGTCAGTGGTCAAAATTGATGCTAATTTATACATTTAGTTTTGTTAATCAATTTGTGCTTCATACAGTATATTTTGTAACATATTCAAATGGTTAGTATGATTTCATTTCTAGCAGTATAATAATCATCTCGATATCATAAGTATTACACGATTTATTGAAGGAATGAGCTTAAGTGACTTGTTTCCCATCAGGGTACAGTACTTTGGTAGCATAGAGCTAGTATTCCAAGGACACAATCTTGGAGAAATTAAAATCAGCCTTTCAAGCTCAAGTATCCGGAGTTGGTTGTCTTAGCCAAATTGCCCTCTTCGGTGGCTTCTACGGTCTAGTCAAGTCGACAGCAGGGTACGATTACCTTGTTTTGCTGTGCTTAAGCTTGAAATATTAGTTTCTCCATGGTTCAAACTCAATTTCCTCCGAGTATTATGTTGGAACAAATTCATTACAAACTGAGAGTACTCCCACACATATATAAAAGATTTTGTAAGATTGGGGGATGACAACCTGATGATAGAATGAACGCGTATCACTACTTGTTATGGCTCTTGAACTATTCATTCATTCCAAATCTTGTTGGCGGCCTCTACCACTAGCGACAGTTTCTTTCGTTCGTCCTGTAGATACTCTCAATCGGTCAAATATCCAGAGCTAGGAATAGAATAAATGACCTCTTCAGTAACAGAATTTCCGCGCCATCCAGAAGCAAATCCGCACTGAGTGCTGATGCAAAGTCTTAATAGAAGAGCCGATGGTTAATGGGGGGGTTTGACAGGTAAAAAGATAAATGATTTATACGCACTGATTCAAAGCATCTTTCCTACTTCTTTCTGGGCTCCCATCACACAAAGCATCCACTGTCTTATCTACTCTTGCTCTCAACTCTTCGACAGTCTCGAGCTGTAGAAAGGATGAGAAGCTCTTCAATCCTGAACCATGGACTTATTCACGTTACGAAACATACCTGAGCGACCTTAGTCGTAATGAGGCCCAATACAGCCATTTTGTTTGGTGGAAGATCCTTCAATGGCGTGAAATCACCAGCTCTCTCAGTATCGTATTCCAGCTACCAACAATAAGAAGTCATCTCAAGATTCACGATTACTATGGTATTTTCTTACGTAAAAGACATCCACATCCAAATCGTTGAATAGCTTAGTAGAAATCCGAGCATAGGTTCCCTCCGGGAACTCTTTACCAGGCTACATTATATGTATATCAGTTTATTTCTTTACTATATAAGAATTATAAAATCATACCCAGTTACCGCGACAGATATGCACACCGAAAGTCAAGTCATGCGGACGATCTTTACCACAGGAATTGATTGCCCGGACATAAAGGTCAAACATAGCTTCGGGATCGATACCATCTTTCTCCAGACCTGAAATCGTATCTTCGATACAAAAATGAGAGAAAGTTGGGTTATCGATTTGGACATGCCCTTTCTTAAAACTTTATCATCTTATTTGGCAGAAAAAACGTTCAAACACCTACGACATCCAAGTTCATATAGCTCCTTGATTTCTTCACGATATGCAGCGCCTATATCATTGAAATATTCATCTGTGTAAATGGTATTGGATGAGAATGAGCTGTCGGGGAGTATTTGAGAATAGCATGTAATTGTTCACCATCATTTTTATATGCAAATTTGTCGTAACATGCAGGCAATGTAGATGCATGACGGTGGTGCATCCACGTCGGTGTACACATAGTGATCTTGATGAACTGGACATCCTATATAAATGGTCCTCGTATAATCAGTTCTTTGCAGACCGGGCTTTAGGGAAGAGAGAAAATCTACTTCTGGAGACACAAGACTTTTCAAATACTTGAAATCGTCCACGTAAAAGCTTTTTGTCCGTTTAATTTTCCCCTATGGTTATGAATCGAAGATTAGAGAATATTTAAGGAAATAAATTCAAGGGTACATCGCAGAAATAGGATGGGAGCTCATTCCTACCCATGGCCCTCATCGCGGGTACATATGGCAAATATTGCTGCAGGTTATACGTGAAACCATAATAAGAAACAGAATCGGCGAAAGCAACGAAAGACTCATACCATGAATTCAGAGAGAGCTGTGTAAAACGCGTGAGGATTTGAAATGTGTTTAGATAAAATGATTCCTCACGTGTAGATATAAGCTTCATTCCTTCGAGCTTTTCAAAAACTCCATCGTAAAAGACTTCCCTGCAGAAAGAAGGGTCAGATAGCATCCGTGGTTAAAACCGTAGATGCTAAATATAACCTTCGCATTTCTCCGTCCGTAATTGACTTCATTCCAGCCTTCTGTTGTAATTTCACGACCTCCTTAACAGCATCATCTTCGGCAAGTTTGAGTTCCTCTTGGCTGACTTGGCTCTGCAGGTGAAGTTCGCGCTTCTCCTTCAATGCCCGTGGGCGAAGAAGAGAGCCAATATGCTCTGCTCTGGAGGGCGGATGTATGCGTAGCGGCCTTGTATACGAGCTCATAAGTTTAGCTGGGTGGTACTTGACCGATTGTCCAGAAACGCAAGAAAGTAGAATCTGTTGGTTAGAACGATCAGGTAGGGTTAAGCGTGTAAATACGGCAGCAAAGCTCGGGACCCTTGGGATTCCGATGATTGACTAAATATCAGGTGATAGAAACATTTACTCAAGTTACAATAGCAAGATGTATTGGATGGAAAGTGACGCTATGTATTTCCATTTGAGCACGTAAAGTCGCACCTGAAATGAATTCTTAGTTTTAAAACCATCTAAGCTGATAACTTTCAGGGCACTCACACGAGAATCACCGGGGCAAAAAACCATGTATCAAACTTTAAAAGTAGTGGTGACTCTCGTACAGAATTCAAACGGCTGGTTTAGATAAGAGAGCACGATAGAAATACTTATCTTGAGGCAGTCAAGGAGACTAATGTTGGTAAAAGGATATAGAGATATGGGATGCGGATATTGTTATCCTTGGATATGTGCATATATGAACTCGATATACCGGCCTAACGTGATTTGGCGGCCTAAAGTCAGTCATATGAAGGAAGCTATTGCAGTTTAAGTGGGTGAGAAGGATCCGCCACTAAGTCTATTTTTGGTTATGCCGAATCTGTCGGTAAACATTCATACTAGGATATAAGTGGGGGTGAACAATTTCCGCTACGGCTTTGTCCGGGTCACGTGACATGTGACAGCGGTTCTCGTTCAAATCTTGAGACAGCTAAATTCAGTTGTTTCTCTCTCAGTTCTGCATTGTTTTCCTTGATTTTTTTTGCATAATATATTATTTAAAATGTAAAAGAATACATGAGTGATGTAAAATGAACAAAATAATTGTGTTTTTTTGCCACAAGTGTGTTACTAACTATCTACTCACTATCAGATTCCTCTGTATTCCAAGCATCATAATAATCTTCATCCACTATCTCAAACTGCTCTTCTCTTTATGGCATTCCAAAATCCTTGTCATATGTCCCCAACTAAGGCTTTATGCACATTCAGATGTTCCAAGCCTGGTGCTCCTGCATCCTTATATATCTGCAGTTGATCTCTGAGGAATTTTTCTTTCAATGGAATAGCATTGTTCTCATCTAAAATAAGTTCAGTTTGGGCTATTCAGTTTGCTTTTTATTGTGCATTATGAGCTCATTTTATTCTCCTCCCTACTTTTGCTCTCTGTGTCACAAGCACACTTTCCAGGATATATGCTAGAGGTTCCAGACAGATAGAGTATGTGTGATGACCAGGAGAGACACCAGAGACTCTGAGAATATCTCTGGAAAACATGTTCAAGCACTACCAGAGAGAAGGGTCAAGAGAGGCAATGGCTTCAGTTTATGTGCTGTGCTGCCTTCATTCCTAATGCCCAATTTACAGAAAACAGTGAGTGATATGATCCAGATATAATGACAATCAATACTCAACTTCCTGACCAGAGATTTGGCCAGGAGAGTTCTCTGGAGACCAGAGATCTCATTGAGCATGAAGTGCAACAATGAGTGAGATGATAATGAGTAGAGATGAGTGAGGATGAATTAGAGGTAGCTTATCCACTAGCTAGAGACTAGTAAAGATGTTAAACACAATAATTAACAAACTGAGGTACTACAATATATTCAAAGTACTTAAATACTAGAAAGTCTAAGTAACCAGATCCTTCCACCACCCATGAAATATATCATGATGACCTTTTTTTTCATCTTTATAATTCAAAATTGCCCCAGCAATCTGAGTTGTATTAATGGCACCACAATCTATATTTCAAAAGCCATTTCCTGGGCAGGTGTAGCTGTGTCTCCTTCAGCAATTTGAATGTCTCACTCTGCAATGACAGGAGCATTGTCTCGATTTGCCAATAAAATTGGGCCTTCAATATTGTTCTTTTTCCACCATTGAGAAAGAGAAGCATATCCTCCATGCACAGTATTCAAATCCTTGTGGCATTTACATCCTGTCCAAATAAAAAATTTGAGAAGTCTTTTCTCCTTATCTGAGAGCAACTCAAATGCTTCTTTTCCTAATTCAGCAACAAGGCTCTCAGTCATAATAGCCTTTTTCTCTGCTTTATTGGAAGCTGATAATTTATCCCATTTCACCTGTCCACCTGCATCTTTGATCATTTTTTTCTCTGCTTCTGCAAATAAGGGAATGACTTCTTCCATTGATTTCTCAAGTAGTGCTTCTTCTCCTAGTACTTGGTCAATTGCATCCAATTTCATTTTCTCTAATGCTCATGCATTCTTTTTTTCCTTAGCACATTGATCTGTATGCATCCCTGCAAGCTTTAGAAGGATATCAATCAAGCAAAGAAGGCCACCCATTCTTTTTCCAAAAGGACTTCAATTATAGATATCAACAATTTGATTCAGAACTTTTTTCCAGTCATTGATAGACTCTTCACTTGAGCCATCACAAGATGATTTGATGCCAAAGAAATGAGTAACTTGATGCTTAGTTGAGCTTCCAGAACCATATGCCTCAGCTTTGAGGTTCACATGTCATGAATTATAGTTCACACTTCAATGCCCTGTACCATCTGCTGAGAATGTCATGCCTTCAGCCTGGCTGAGTTCATGTTACATCCATAATCCTTCCCAACATCTTCCAATGCTTTCTGACTCTATGATACAATTTCCTACTATGCTTCTGACATCTTCTGTTTGTTTCCATTCCTTGCTAATTTCCAAACTATTGTTTTTATTATTTGATACTCAAGATACAATTACTGTTTCCAAGTATGCTTCTGCTCAGTTATGCTTCTGCTCTTGTTTCCACTACTTTTATTATCTGTCAAGGACTTTTATTATTCCTCATATCCATAGTATTGCTACTTCTGCTTTTACTATTACAATTAGCAATACTTGTATTTAAGTAGCTCACTTCTATACCATAGTCTCCAATCCAAATATCAACTAAGATCATCCCTAGTCCTCTGACTCAGTTACTACTAAATCTTTCTGATTCACTTCTGACTTTCTGATCCTCTTCTGACTTCTCTTCTAGTTAACTTACATTGACTAGTCTTATCTTGTCCTCAACACTAGACTTGACTCTAGTTGTCAATATCTTGTTTATCTCCAACATGCTTCTGACACTGGTAATTATTTTCTGACATGTGGATCATTTACTAAGTTAGAACCCACAAGAACTGGAAGGGTGCAGAACATAAGCTGAAGCCAACAGTTCTTACCTTTAGCATTATGGTCAGAATTCCTTCCAATTTTACTTCTGATATTTCTCCAGTGTAGCACTATCATAACCTATGACCTCTAGTTCCTATATTCTCTTCTGGAACAAAACTTGACAGTTCATAACCAAGCTGAATTTGTGCTGCAGCAAATCCTTCATGTACTATGCAAGCAACACTTGTGCAAGAAATTGAGCCAAAAGTCTCCATCCCAGCAGATTTAAGAACTGCATGGATGACTTCATTGATATAAACCTGTGAACATCCTGCTTTGACTAACAAACAAACATTTTGAGTATCTTCTGTGAAGACACATTTTGACATCAACTGATGGACAGATCTCTTCTGTATTGCTTTGTTGTAAGTAATTGAAGCTGCTTGCCTCTTTCATGCTTGTGCATGATCATGAGCCTTCTTCAGACTTGCAATTTCCTTATAAGTTGCCTTGAGTTTCTCATTACTGAGTTTGACTTTTTCTGTTGCAT
>JASFDH010000805.1:0-19231 GCA_036937195.1 Nidularia pulvinata
CACGCTCAGCCTCTCCCCAACCTACAGCTCACAGTTCATCGTCAGCAGACAGTTGACTAGGAAGCGTCGAAGCTGGATTGTTTTCCATGCTGACCTGATATCCAAGGACTGCATCAAGTGCACGAAGGGCGGCGGTGACCCTGCTGTACACGCCTTCTGTTCTTATTTTCTCTGATCCTAAGTCATCATGTATCCTCCTACGCAGCATTTAAGAATCCGGCTCGATCCAGAGACTGCCAACAAGTTCTCTCCCCCGATGAAACCTCGTACCTTCAAGCGATTGAGCGCCATCTCCGTTGGGCTCCTCCTCCTTTTCATTGCATCGCTCAGCATAAGGCTCTCATTTACAACGCGACGTCCACTCTTCCCAAAGAACACGCTCATTTTTGATCGCGAACCGCGACCATCATGGTTGTACAAGCCTAATCACGGAGAGAAACCTCTAGTGCTTCGAGTCGCCGTCGTATCACGAGTTGAAGAGTTCGACCGACGTCAGGCTCTCCGAGAAGGCGTGTTCAATGGAATTCCTGAGTTTGTTGCACGCGTAGAACACCGATTCTTCGTTGGAGCAACGCCAGATACTTGGAACGGCCGGAAGGCAAAAGCACGCGTTGAGCAGGAGGTCGAGGAGTTCGGTGACATTGTTGTCATGGACGATGTGGCGGATATCATTGAAAGGCTTTCGGAGAAGAGATACCGTGCGCTACAATGGGTAAGTAAAATTTTCAAATCCTTTTCTCATCCCCAATTGACCATGCTAGAGGCTGGTTCCGTATCCTATGACAGTTACGACTATTTCCTAAACCTAGATTCCGACACATTTTGTCGCCTACCCGCTCTTGCTCGAAGCCTACCTCGACTCCTGGCAGAGAAGGATGCCAGCTTGAACCCACGCGAACACCCCATCCTTATCGGACGAATGAGTGAACATTTAATTTACTTCCTGAACACTGTTCCTGAAGGATCTGCTGATATTACAATTGCGGACGACGTTATTAAGGGGCCATGGTATCCGTACCCTAGTGGTATTGGATATTTACTGAGGTTAGTACAATTCCGTTAATTTCGCTCTTCCCCTTCCAGCGTGTGCCAGGTATACTAACATCTCTCTGTCTGCTGTTTAGTTCTTCGTTAGTGAAAGATTTACTTTCTACGGATCCTCCCTTGCCACATCATGTCCGCTATCCCTCAGACGACGTCATGGTTGGTTCATGGATCGCTTCCCTCCGTTATATGCATGAAAGCCAGGAACACGTCTTTGAGACTATCGTGGACGGTCATGGAAACGAAACCAGTAAACGGCTCTACCCTAAACCATTCCTTCCCAGAAAAGTCGAGACGACCATCATTGACGACGTTAATGGATGGCACGATCTTCCTCATCAAGCGCAGACTTTCTGGAGAGACAAGCTTGAGGCACCCGCCTCTTGGGGAAGCGTCTGCATACATAAATTCTCTTCAGAGCAGATAAGAGGTTTCAGGAAGTTAGAGGAACTGCGTGGAGAATGGGATCCGGATGCAGGGCAGCAACGCAGGGAACGCTGGAGACCGGAGAGACATTATTGAAGGGCTAATTTGATACCCGGTGTTCGACCCTAATTTAATTTGTGTACACCAACAGCTATATAGATACATATTTACGGTCGTTACGAATAGTATATAGGAATATTGGAATTTCGCAGATTCAGCGATAGGCTGTATTAGTGCAGTATCCACGTACTAAAATGTTATATCGAAGAACTTCTGCAGCTAAAACAATAGATTACGATTCTTATTTATTCACGGTTCTCAGCAACGCTTGAATCTTCGACAAGATGACTCCATCTGCTGAAATTCTATTAACTCATTGAGCGCCTTAAAACGAGCATCGCCCTCCCCGGAATCATCCATGATTCAAAACTGACTTCTATTTCCCTCTGAACGCGCAAACTGAATCGGACTCCGGACGTGGTTCATTTGACGCAACTCGAATGAGCTCCCAGAGTCACCATTGATGAGATTATCTTCCCACTCTCTAAGATGGATGAGGAAGCGCGCTGTCATAAGCCCAGATATCCTACATGAATGCCGATGAATAAGCGGGATTAATTTCGTGGACTGCAACGAACTTACGGGATTGTCAGCGCATTCAAGAGGCCATGTAAAAGATTTCCTGGCTTTATATGGAGCCATCATCAAAATTAAAAGGAACTAAGAGACTTCCGATCTACTTACTGGTGATGCCTACGATGCCGCTTTGTCAGAATTGTAATTTTAAATTATTGGTATGTATATTGGAGCTCACGTAATTGAAGACCATCGCAGCAGCTGTAAATGTTGTCACAAATCTAGGAGTAGAGCAATGTGAATAGATTATTGTCCATTCCAAAAATGCCTCCTGCGTACGCAAAGTAGAGTAGTCCTATGAATTGAGAAAGGATATATGAGGGGAAAGTATAGCATAATGACGGCCAGTCTAAGCACCTTGTTCTAAGATCAGGTATGATATGCTTCTCTTCTGCGTCTTCCAAGAGCCAGACATATTGAGCGCTTGAACAGTACGAGCGGTAGTAAAAATCATAGACAAAACTTCGAATACGACCGTGAAGACAGGCAGGAGTTGAATAGTGTTTCGAAGTTTTCTGTCTGTCATTACGAACCATTAAATTTGGATATCCAATCGCATAAAGAACATACTCCTGTTTATATTTCATCAGAAACGACAATAACCGTAGCCCAGTAAGACTTGCACATCTTACAATAAATGATCCCGTTTTCCGTCACATGAGACATATGGTACATGCACCTGATCCATAAACTCAATCAGTTGCTGCAGAATGAGATGCCGAAAAAGAAGAACTCACGGCTGACAGCACGATTATCAATAATCCAAGAGGTCCAAATACCAGCACGATGATGCGACTTCCCCGAAAGACGGCATAATTCCGCGCACTCCATGACACTAGTATCCTGCAGAGTAAGATGGTGGTACGATAGAGAGCACAGATCATAGCATACAGACAATCGCCATTCTTCCAAAAACACTCAGAGCAGCCGCAATTTGATATCCAGCATCGCAGCTATTTATGATTAAGCACTTTCCCCTATGATACACGCTTAGCAAGAATTACTAAATATGCTATTAGACTTTGCCAGCCAAATATCCCGAAGCTGAGGACTTACCCTTCTTTTCGGTATCTTTCCTGCTGCTGCAAGTGCGTAGACGACATTGGCAACCAACGCATATCGGCAAAACACATAAAGTATGGTTGAAAATCGAAACCGGCCTCGCCAGAAATACTTCACTTCTTTCCCAAATGTAAGGGTGTAATCGTAGTATATCAAAGCTGGAGCGCATGGCAGGTTCATTAATAGCATCATACTTCACTAGATAATACACTGCACCTAAGCTGGAGTATTGAATACACCACTGAGCGAGTCTAGTAGGATTGTGCCAGACATTTATTAGATAGGTCCCAAGTAATTGTGGATGAAGTCCGAGAAACGTACTGTGCCTGCGTCAATTTGGTCGGCATTGCAACGGGAAGAACGGTCACCTTAGATATGTGACTAGATGATCAGCTTGTTTTAAGTATATAGCGATGGTTATCTGAACCGACTAGGACTGTCAGCCGCATGAGATCCAACTTGTAGAACACGCCAATAGGTACAGCTCCATTGAAAGACCAGGGAGATTGGGGCACTGCCTGAAAGTGACACTAAGCAGGTATTGAAACATGTGTTTACCTCGAGGTGATTCTATCAATTCACTTTATTTCAAGACCTTCATATTGCCAGGAGATTTCCAGGAAATGAACGTCTAAAAAGCTATATTATGGTAAAAATCGCAATGTCAAACGTCATTAGAATCTTCTGACATGAACCTAAACCAGTACAATGAATGCTTGTCTTCAACCATACGCTGATCAGTTCGTAGGTGCTGGTTGGAACCTGTTTTTGATAAGATAATCCATGAGACGAAAAAACGATCCTGACCAAATATATTTTTACAAATGAAGGGAAATGTTTTCCTTCTACAAAAAACTAATGAGCCGCTCACTCGCCAGAAAAAACGGGTCACCTGGACGAGTATGTCGAAACACCGAGTCACAATCACAGCTTTCGGGCCGGATCCACCAGGGGGTGCTGATGTTATGATATCCTAGGAGCACTGTCTTTATGTGTACATCGCCTATAAGGAGGGAGGAGCGTATGACCAGAGGTGCTAAAGTACTGGGAGTAATATTATAGAAATAGACACATTATGTAATGTGCACCGTCGCCCGCCTAGCTCAATCGGATAGAGCGTCAGACTCTTACGACTGTAGGGATCTGAAGGCTGCGGGTTCGACCCCCGCGGTGGGTTTCGGTTACACTTGCGGAGATCTACTTTTTTCCTTTGTTTTGACACGCTCAACTTTTGTCACAGTTAGGGATGGGTAATCCGTGCCAAGTATGACTTCCGTTTTGCCGCGGCGTGACATGAGTCACACACCCGATATGGTGGCCTAGCAAAATAGTAGAATCTGCATTTTTGCTCGCGAGAACATATTCTTACGTTTGGATTCAATGAACAAAAATTTTAGCATACCAATTTAAACAATGTCATCGTTGCAGAATTGTTATTTCATTCTCTAATGCTCATTGTATCAAGATCTTTGCGAAGCTCCTGCCAAAAAATGGTCAGAAATGACCCTTTAATAACTTTTTAGGAATGTAGTATGATACTTAGATTTAGTGAGAAAAAAAATTCATTTCATCCCATGGAAGAATTTTATTGTTGGGGTTTTATTTTTTTTCTCCAATGTCAAGCACTCCCCATAGGGCATGTTTTGGTATGGGTCGAAGGCTGTTACGCTGCTCCACAGCTCAATGGAATTGGGATCCCGCCATGAAGCCCGAGATATTTCTTGACCTCACTTTCTTCTTGACCTATATTTCTTCTTGACCTAGCTTTTTTCTTGACCTTGCTTTCTTCTTGACCTAGATTTCTTCTTGACCTAGTTTTTTCTTGACCTCGCTTTCTCTTTCTATATTCTTTCTTCGCTAACACTCACACCTTGCAGCATGACCGACCAAGTGCCCAACCAGGGTCCCTGCACACAATATCGCACCCGAATTCCAACTTGAGTGGCGCCATGGAGATGAAGAGGGAGAGGCGGAAGCCTGCATATGCACCAGACTGCGCCTTCAACACCTCTTCCGTGAATGGAGGCACTGATGTTGTGCAATATTTAGGTTTCTATTTGTTAGTTATCAAGTTAAAACAAAAATCGATTTTGCACAATCCTTGGCGACTCGGATTCTCCGTCGTCTGTCTACTTTAAATGGTGAATCTCGAAAGTTTGAATGCTGATCCATTTCTTCAGCTAGAAATGAAGTAACTTGCATTGAGTTTTGTGGCCTTCCGTATTGAGCTTATTCTTTGGTTGGAGTTTCGAGGCTTTTATGTGAGCTACAATTTTTGAGTTTCACTTGTGGCCCCCAACTCCCCCGCACCCCATTAGCCATTTCCGACTCCCTCTGCCACACCCTCTGCACTTGCCCCGCCACCTTCACGTACCTGCGCCATTTCACCATCACACACACCTAGCTCACCGGCGCACTATATGAGTACACCTTCATCACGTTCCTCCCCGCCCTGCACGTCCGCGCGCTGTGCACCTACTCGCTCCCCAACCTCCACGAGCAATTTCCCACTTTCAGCCCTCTGATATCCGAGCCCGGCTCGCAAATCTGCTTATCGAGCGCCTGGTGCTGTGCGACATATAAGGAAGGGAAGAAACCACTGCCTCCTGCATCTCTGCGCCACGCCACATCTGCACAAGCTAGCAGTAGGTTGGACGCTATTCATCACACATATTATCTCCATAACGCATACACCCCCCTCCCCTCCCTGTCCACCTCCCTCTGAGTTCTAGTACTAATCACAGATGCCCCCCAACGTGTGCTCCCTAACCCTTCTTCTGCACCCCGATGCACACCTGCCCCTTCCCCGCACAGCAGATCAGGCCGCATTTTTCTCGCTATGGAGTGTATGGGCACCGGGTCAGCCATCACCACAGGAACAGGCCACGGCAGAAAGGAGGTCCACTAGTAAGAGCGAGGTTATCATTCCGCACTTGAGACGGATAGAGCAAAGCTGGACGTCTGCCTGCCCAAACGTATAGGCAAGAATGCAATAGCCCAATACAAAGCTAGGCACGCAGATGAGCTTAGAAGAAACAAGTGGAACAAGACGATCACCGTGCATGATGAAGGGCGCTTGCTCGAGCTCGAACGCGGCGTGTAAAAGCGAAAGCCATGATAATAGCACGAAGTATTGGAGCTGGGCTTAAAGAACGCAGAACGACTCGGAGAACATCAGAGACAAACAAAAGATGACAGGATGAGCACTAGACAATGGAGGCAGAGCCTAAGTGTTGAAATAACACCGAGAATACGGCTGAAACCGCTATTTAGGTGACAAACGAGTAAAGAACTACAAGTAAAATACTCAACCTTATATGTAAAATACGTAGCCGTTATGTACAGAATACAAATGAAGTATAATACGGAAAGCAGTGTCCATTCACACACTAATATGACCTGTAACGGTCCGACGTCAGCCGGACTTCCAGTGGGAAAGGCGTCAAGCTCGTATTTCCAACACTAAGTTGACAGAACACTACGCCAATACTTAGCTTCGAGGAGAATAAAAGATAAAATCGTGAAATGTGCAACCGGATGCAGATGGGCTGTGAAGCACCCAACTATGAGGATGGCGGCGCGCCGGGATGAGGCCAGCGAGCGCAAGATGAAACAGACGCTGAGGAAGAAAGAAAGGGGCGGCAAGAGATTCATTGTGGTCAATTATTAGAACAAGAAAATGCCGCAGCCTTGCATGAAATTTAAATTAGTTTAACTTATATTAAAGTTTAAGCCATTGGAGTTTGATAAAAGGATACGACACATGTATATCGCAGTTTGCTACGGTTATAGGACCGGTCCAATGATACTCTAGTGATATTAATGCTGCTATCGAACGATACCATTAGAAGGGGTTTTCTATAGTTCATAACCAAAGCTTCAAAGCTGTGGATAGAAAATCAATAAACCCTTAGTCAAGGCACAGGTCATGTGGGGTAGTTTCATAGTAATAATTTCAAACTCAGAATCTCCATCTGTATCCCCACCAACACAATTAGCCAGCCATAAATATCGCACGACGCCAGCTACTTTGTACCTCTTTCTTCTCTCTTTGGCCATTAAAAATGCGCTCAGGAAAATTTTGCACCAAGATACGTTTTTCATGGGCAAGCCTCGTCCTGGGATCAATGTTCCGGCTGATTAGTGGCGAATCAGGGCAGACTATCTTTGAGCGTCCAAATACCTCGGAAAGATTGATAAGCAACTCCCGATGGGATTTTAATGAAGAGCCCTCTATCAACACAACTAGTCATCTCATCTTCAACACCGTCAGTTCTTTCCTCCAACATTGGCCAAATACACGCTATCGAAACGGTGAGTAAATAGCAATGATCAATTCAATCAGTGATTCCAGTACTTCTTTCTTATATTGATTCTTTCAGGACACACTATAGTTCCCGCAACCGTTCCTATAGGCACCCTTCTCTACCATGGAACCTCCAGACCAGAGATTCCAAAAATACCAGAATGGACTGCAACTGACCCCGAGCATTCGTATCTCTTCTGCATTCCCACGCCGGGCACGCCGGACTCGGGCTGCTGGCATCTAACCCTCGTCGCCACTCGTTCTTTGAAGGTGCTTTACTTCGATGGGAGCAGCGCTGCAAAGATGCATAGGGGACCGATGGACAGCCAGGATATGGTACTATTTGGAGAGGTACGACGAGAATGGTCAGAGCGCGAAAAAGAGAGGATAGATGCACTCTGTAAATGGGGGAAACAGTACGAACTCGATGGTTTCTTAAGGTATATCTATCATTTAGTTCTGTGTTTATCTCAATCTTTCCTTTCTTCTTAATAGAATGCAAATGGACTTGTGAGTATGAATCGCTCTGCTGCTATGATAAACTATCTTAATTATTACATTTATTCTCCCTAGCGAAGTCATGCTCTGCAACTTCACGGAAGGAGTTAAACCTGTCTCCATGCTCAACCTCGCATTATCCGACAAAGTTCAACATCCTAGGCCGCCCGGTTATCCTCCCAATCCCAAGTCTGCTCATACTGAGAGGCATAAACCACGCACCCCGCTTCATGTATCCACGCTTTTCCGAGTTGTTGAAGCTGCGAGCTGGCACCACCTCTTCCCCGGCGAACCGCGTATCCAGCTCGACTATTCCCGCCTCATATCATTCTATGACACTGAGATGTTTCCTAGCCTGCAGGCATCAAGGTTTGGAAGGAGTAGGCTGGATCACCGATTGGACGGGATAAGTAAGGAGGATGCAGAAGTCTTCGCAATTAGACTCGATGAAGTCCTGAGAGGGGATAAGGTGATTGGGAGTGGAGTCGACTGGCGGGCTATCATCAAGGTTGTGACTAACCGATATGATGAACGAGTCGAACTGCTACATTACATCCTGCGTGCATCCGCCACAGCTTCTGATGTCGAAGCCAACGATACCTTGAAGAAAGCCCATCGCCACATCACAAGCATGTTCACTCCGTACATCCTTCATACCTCAGTGCCTTCGGAGGATGTCAATCATTCAGCCAATCATTCCTGGGCTGTCCCTGTTTTCGAGCTTTGCGCTACGACCCATATCAGTTACATAGAAGAATTTCTCCTTTCTTCAGCCAAGCTAACACCTTCCGAACGCACTCTTCTATACTCCGTGAAAGGTGTATCGAAGGAGATATGTCGTGTCCTCGTTGGATTGTGGGCGGAAGGAGTAGAGTCTGGTTTGGAAGAACTAGATCCAGGCATTGAGGAGCCTTACCTCCAAAAAAATATGGGCTTGAGCAATGTTCCACCTCGAGAGATGCTAAATCAGTGGAGATTAAAAGTCGAAGCTTTGATGGCTTGGTTGGATTGGAGTTACTGGAATAGATGTAAACCTGCTTGCAGCTACGAGGTAATAATCTCGAATACTTATCTAAACACATTTATGTTTATTAGTCTGATTTTTTATGCTAGGAAATGTGTTATCTCCCAACATGGCCTTTCTTCTTCCCTCTACGACGGTGGTCCAAGTCGAACGTCCCCAAAGTGCCCTTTCAGAATCAGACATTAGCCAGCACCTCTGTTTCTTTACCCCAACCTCTTCATCCTCAGGGGAAGAACATAAACTTCCAGGACAATGACCGTGGCGATGATGAAGAAAACGAAGATGGAGAATGGGTCGACCCCAAACCCAGGTGCATTCGACGAGTAGAGCCTCTTCAGTGGAAAGATTGGTGACGATTTTCTGCCGATATCTAGAATATGCCATGCGTGGTAATAGTTATGATAGCTGACTTAGTGAAATGAGATGCAAGCTCGAAGCTGGGTCTCCTTACCTTATTACAAGTTGATATAGGACAGGGAGAGTCAAAAATGAACTCCATGTATTAAATTAGTCACAATATTTATTAAACAACTACCCTCAAACCCGATCTCTGTAACACACCTTTCATTTCTTATTTTTCAAACATTCCGCTCATCTAGTGAATGAGAAGAGGTTTTTGCCCATAGAGCGTCTATTAACTTCCTGGACTTTAGTTGTCGTTTCAGTTGGTCGGCATGGAGGAGAGTTGTCGAATTTGGAGAGGAGGGCAGTAGAGAGGTTAAGGATAATCCTAGAGATATTCCATTGGGGTCTTCAATCTTCAGGGCTATGCTCAGGCCGACTTGCAGCCGCCGCTTTGAGAAATTCGTCATGGCTCATGAACGCGAGAGCCCGGCTTTCCTACGATATTCGTTCGACATCACTGTTTATGTTTGTCTCCCTAGCTCAAACTCATTTTATTTGGATAGTACTACTAAATTAATATTCTGTACGTGCTCGAGATAACGGTAGAGAAACACGTACCTTGTCTTACCAGAGAAAATGCACAACCATCGTCAGTCATCGGTCAAGTGCCACGACCACCTCGCCGGGCTATCCCCGTGAGGAGCGTGTTGAGACCCGCGAGGACCACATTCTATTCCCGGACAGCACGAGTCTGCCTTAGAGAGGCTGGCTTGTCGTGCACGATTCCTCTCGAGCGCCTGGATAACGCCAAATCCGAGGGGAAATCGCCTTGATGTGAGCAGGCGAGAGCTGGCGTATTGGGCGCGGTCACCGGTGACGTCGTGGGCCTCAACAAAGGAACCGGATGGCGGCGGGGTCTCGGTGGTAGGACGAAGGGAGGGAGAGGTCCTCGTAGGTACCTGGGTTGCAATGCCAATGTACGGCTACTAGTGGCAGCGCCGCGCTTGGAGAGTAAGAGCAAGCACCTTGTGACTCATCTAATTCAATGCTAATCTCTTGCGCATCTCCGACGTTGCAAGATAGCCGCCGTTGAAATCAAGCATGTTGGCACTGCTCGTGTCGATGGGGGAATCAGAGGCATTGTGGGCGGGAGGGACTCACGATCGGTGCACACAGACCGTAGGATGCAGGAGGTTGTTGAAGTTGGAATGGTGGGAACCAGGAATGGAGCACGGGTGATATAGTATCTGTAGATGTCAATTAAAATAGATCGGTTTGAAGCACGGGTATCGAGGACGAGAGCGAAGGAGAACGCACCTTGATACTAACGCTCTTAGCTGATCGTCTTCCTGCTCAGCGTCGTCAGTGCACAGCTAAATGACGCCCCCCTTCCCTGCCGATACGAGGTTCGGACGGCGCGGGTTGCGCGCTTAGCGCATCGAAATGGCGATCGTCGTCCTTCGCGCCAGGGACCAGCCATCTTCGACGTTGATCCCGTTGATAGTGCGTCGAGGGCCTGACGGCGAACGTGTGAGCGGCGGGGGTCCTCATGGGCGGGTGCTGGGGGTGTGTCGGGTCGAGTGGGGCAGGCAGGAGGAGAGACCGAGCTGAATGGCAGGGGGTCCCTAATGCGCCAAGCACCGGGGCTTAGAAATTGCACAAGGGGCTTTTAAGGCCGTCGAGAACGAGAGTGGAAAGAAAGGGAGACGGAATTATCATACCGATATCCTATTCTGATCGCGGGGCGATCGGCCACTCGTGTGCGTATTGCTGTCGTCCTTGAACTCGACGACCACAACCCCTTCATTGGCATCCTGAATCGTGTCGCGTTGCGCGTGAATCCTCCGCGCCGTTGAGTGGACTGCTTGACATGTGAATATCGGCGCTGTGTTCGGGGATTGTATGCCTGGAGGAAACACGATACGGTTCGTCAGAGTGCCTTTGGGGAGACAGTGGGAGTATGTACCTTCCAGGTTCTCCCTGCACAGACCTCCTGGTATCCCGCGACCCTCGGGCAGCGCCCTAGTCGGTGCTGGTGTACGGAATGCCCAGCCGGATTCTCTTTGTTGGGAGGAGAGACGAAGCAGTTACCTTCGGGGTACGCTTGCATCGTTATCGGGTTCATAGGCACCGTGTCCACGAGCGGGCGATCTAGAGGTATTGACAACGAGACAGGTCCATGACTGCAGAGCTCGAACCCGGTTCAGAGCAAGGAGTGACACGCGTGCTTCATGTGCCTCAAGCAGTGATAACGCGTGACACAATCCTGACGCGTCTGTTGTTTCTTGACCACCTCCTTTGCAATCCAACCTGTTGTCATATCTTGGATTCCGCCGAGCCAGAGACATTTCTTGACCTCGCTTTCTTCTTGACCTCGCTTTCTCTTTCTCTATTCTTTCTTGGCTAACACTCACATTTTGCAGTATGACCAACCAGGACGCTCAAACAGGGCCCCTGCGCACGATATCGCACCCGAATTCCAACTTGAATGGCGCCGTAGAGGTGAAGAAGGAGAGGCGGAAGCCCATTTTCCCGGTTTCTGCTTCTTCTTCGTCCAGGTCGTACACGGAGAACGCCCCAGCCGAAGGATTCAAGTTCATGCGCGTGCGTAAGCCGGAGACGCCTTTTAACATCGGGGGCAAGGGCGGCGGCGAGAGAGGGGGAGGGGGAGGAGGAGGGGGGCTGTTCAAGTTCCCTGCTCCTGTTTCTACGCAGCCAAGGATGAAGATTCCTCTGCCCCGTGATCGGGAGCCCGAGCAAGAGCAGGAGGAGACTCCGTTCTCGAGCTTGTTGAAGACGCTTGGAGGCGGGGAGGCACAGCAGAGCACGCCGTTGAGGGGCCAGAAGGGGGTTACTTGTGAGTTGACTCACCTACCCGGCTTTGGTCTCGCTGATCTGACCGTGCATCCTTCAGCTACTGCCCATGTGCACGACGTGCTCTCCCCCTCGCCTGGTCCCGCGCCGGTGCCCCAGACATGTTTCTCCCTGACTCCTCAACAGACTCAACAGAAACAGCAACAGCAGCATAATAGGCTTCTGCCCCAAACTCCAGCTGCTATTCCTTCTCGTACTTATCCGCACTCTGGCGCGTCGTTCAGGCTAAACGAGCGCGCGAGTCCGAACCCTTTCGGTGCGTGCTTCCCCTCTTGCTGTCTCTCCTCCGCATTCCTCCCGTCTCTTTCTCCCCTTCCTTGCCTCATCTTTTTTCCTACATACCTCTCTTCCGTCTTCCCTGTCCCCCGCATTGTCTCTATCCCTAAGCTGATCTACCCCCGTACACAGACCTCACCCCTGCTACGCCTTACCGCACGCACCCCCACATCCAAACCAACCCAGACGGAGAGCCCGATCCCGCTGCACCAGAAGTCCAGGAAGCCGGCACGCTCAGTGAGGTCAAGAGACTGTATCAGGATTTGGCGGAACAGGTGGGTATATGCGCTGTCGTATCCTCCCATTTCCCCATTTCCCCCTGTCCTTGGTAAAGAAAACGGCGTACTGATGCGTCTTCTCTACGCAGAACACTCGCGCCCATTCCTTCCTCTCCCAGCTTATCTCCACGCGCTCCGCACACGACAAGCTCGCGCAGCTGCAGACCCTCACCACTCAGGAGCTCACGGACGTGCGTCTCCAGCTCGCTGAGACCGAGCGCACGCTCGAGGAACGTACCGCCGCACTCGAGGAGAAGGACAGTACGCTTGATGAGTCCAACGCGGCACTGCAGCAGTCCCGCACAGAGAACGAAGAGTCCCGGCAGCAAACTGAGGACCTCAAGCTGCAGCTCGCAGGCGTGCAGGCGGAGCTTGCGCAGCATGAGACGGAGCTTGTGAAGGCGCGTGAGGCACTGGGGGGTGTGCGGAGTCAGCTTGTAGAAGCAAAGGCGGAGCTGGGGGAGGCAGCAAAGGTGCATGAGAGGGATGTTGCGGAGAGAGAGGTGCTGAGGAAGGGAGTGGAGGCGGCAAGGCATGGGATAGAGGACGTGAAGGAGAGGTGGGTTTGTGTTTTGTGTTTTCTTGTTTTTTGTTTCAGTTCATTCGTTCTTCGAACGATGGTTTTGCTGCTGGTCAACGGCCGTGGTGTGGCTCTTATCCTTGGTTATGGCTCCTTTCCTGCACGGGGACGGTTGTTGTGCCGATCTTCGGTGGTTTCTTCTTCGTTTCCCTGTTGGCGGGTTTTCTGCCTTCCCTCCTTATGATTTTTCTTTCCCTGCTTGAAGGTGTTTCTTTCACCGGTTTCAGGTGTTTTCGTTACTTCCCGGGCTCTTATCGTTTGACTATCGCAGATGTCTCATTTTTGTCTTTGACCATACCTCCTCCAGTGGTTGAATTTTCCCCAATATTTGACAGGCTTCCTCCTATTCGTTGGGGGTTTCTTGTTCCGCTGCAGCATGGCGTTTTGCCCCCTTCTTGGTGTGTTTCGTGTTCCAATCGATGGCAGCTTGTTTCTCTCACTTCTCGGACTGTTTCTTTCTTTTGTTGCGTGAGTTCTCTTACTTCATTCTTAGGATAGTTCTTTCCGCGTCTTGACGATGTTCCTCTGATGCTTAGGATTCTTTTTCATCGGGGTTTTCTCTTTTCTCCCGTCTTGTTAGGTCTCGTCTCTGCTTCTTAGGAGCAATTCTTTCTCTCTTTGGATTGGCTTGTTTGAGCTTCCATATCGCTCCTGCTTGGGCAATGTCTGTTCTATGTTTCTTGCGGCTTGACCTGTGTTTTCTTAACACCTCCCCCTGTGGATTCCCACCTTGTCTTTCCCTCTTTTCCTTTTGCCGCTTGGGATTTCGACCTTTGATACCTTTGTTCCTGTTTCGCTTTTGATCTTGCGCCCTTTTCTTCATGTCTTTTACTCCTTCCGCTCTAGCTTCAGCTCTTTTCCACGGCTTTGTGTGCTTTTCAGGCTTCAACCGTGCACCTTACTCTTCCCATTCCAGGCATACCTCCCTTCAAGAAACATACACTGCCCTACAAGCCTCGTATGCAATGCTACAACAGCAGGTGGGAGAGGTGCGCGAGCAGCGAAGAATCGCGGGTGTCGAGCGAGAAAGTCAGCCCTGTTTATCATTTGGAATGCAGGGTCGCGAAGGGCTGATGAAGTCTCGGCTATAGCTGTGCAAGCACTCCTTGCGGACTCAGATGGCCCGTATGCGCGCGCAAAGGAGGCGATGAAGCTCGTGACGGAAGTAAAGGACGAGTTAGGAGCATGTAAGTACTTATTTCGGTTGACTTGATTCCGATTTTAGTATCATTCCTCCTTTGATTTGGCTTTTCCTCTTGTCTCTTGGCCTTATCTTCTTATTTTTGATATTTGCCGCCATCCTTCCGCTTGCTCTTTACCTGTAAAGGCTCATTACCGTTCATATGTGCTGGCGATTCGACTTAACATCGAACACTTCCCCCACGCTCAGTGCTTCCTTCGCGGTTGCTCCCTTCATTTATCAATGAACTCTTCTGTCTGTTCCTCGATTTGTAACTCGCTGTTCAGTAATCACTTCATCTTTCCGTTATAGTGGATGACCCTTGTTGGTTGGTTCTTCCTCTTCCCGTTTTATGATCTTTTTTCTTTATATTCAAAGCTGTTTTATCTTCTTTTCGCCCTTGGCATCTTTCTTTGTTGCATCATAGTCTGATATCTCCCTTTTCACTTCGTAGCGCACCGTGTGACCGACCTCCTCAGGGACAAACTCCACAATCTCTCTTCGCAGCTTGCAGATGCCCATGCACATGTGCGTGAGCTGGAAGAGGAGAAGAAAGTGGTGTGGGGCACGATTATCGCTGAGCGTAATACAGAGAGAAATCAGGGTGAGAGAATAGAAAGTGTTGGTAAGGCTTTTCTTCCCATTTTTCGGAAACTTCGGTCTGATCAGCATGACGTCCATAGAGGAGAAAATCGCACTCCTGGCGGAGGCACTGGCAAGAAGGGAGAAGGAGACTTTTGGGCTGTTGGCGGACGTGGCAGGCCTGGAGGTTAGGTTTGTGCTTGCCCTTCTTTTTCTACGAGTAGAATGTTAACGAACACCTTTGTTCATAGGCTGCAGGAAATTCAGAAGGCCCTGAGTGAACGAGAAGCGCAGATACTCAAGTTGAATGAAGCTGCAGAGTCGTGAGCCATTTATTCGTCCTTTCGCGCCTAGAAGCTAATGCTACTTGATGGTATCGACAGATCTGAGCAAGCCCTCGCAGACTCGCAAAACCTCGTTGCAGAAGGGCAAATCGAAGTCGTGCGGTTGAGCAGCGAGCTTGGATGGGTAGAGAATGCGAAAGGAGAGCTGTGTGCGAGGTAAGAATCATTTATGTATTCTGATGGGTGAACTTCCCTGATAGTTTTAACCTAACAGGCTCGAGGAAATGAAGAAGTGTCTGGAAGACAGGGACGGGGAGATCAAGGGGAGAGAACTGTATATTCCATTCCTTACTGGGTCAAACGGCGGGTCTGACGACAATTACAGCACTATCCAGCAACAGAAAGAAGACATCGGCACTTTACAAGTCAAGCTCACACTACTCGATGATTCGTATGTTCTTTTCCCATCATCCTTGCTACTTCCATCTCTCACTGACTCCATGTCGGCGATACAGCTTGATCCAGTCGCGAATGAGAACGAAGAAGCTACAAGATGAGGTAGCCGCACTCTCCCTGCGGGAAGCTATGTTATCAGGGAAAACGGACACAGTCGAGGCGGAGTTAGGGAAGGCAAAGAAGGAGGTGGAGGGGAGGGACGAGATGTACGTTTTTCAGCCACACATGACTAGTATATCTGGGCTGATGATGTCACTGCAGGTTGCGGCAGGCGAAGGACAGACTCTTGGTATGGCCTATAGTTCATACCTTTAGTGGCACATACTGATAGGTCTTGAACAGCTGTTGCAAGAGAGGTTTGATGCCCAGTCCGTGACACTGAGACTTGCGAAAGAACAGAGCGGAGATCTGCAGGTACGTGAGATTGACTCGTAGCTGGTGCCGACACTAATGTATCATGTCGATATAGGAACGACTCATGTTCGCGGAGACATCTGCTGCTGTAAGCCTCCTACTGTCCTCTTGATGGCCGTTATAACCCTCCGTTTTCCCGCAGGAAAACATCAATTCCGCCACGAGCGCACTGAAAACAGAAATCGCCGTCCTCCATACCCAGAAAGCTTCTCTCCAGCGGTCCCTCGATGAGCAACGTCAGGATAAGCAGGCCGTGCTCGCCAGTGCCCAGGTTGACTTCGATAAGATGCTTTTGAAGCAAGAGACTGCAAGCGAGCGGCTGATGGGGACGCTAGAGCGAAGGGCAGAGAAGGCGGAGCGAGAGTTAGGCCGCTTGGAGAAGGCTATAGAGAAAGCGGAAAAGGGGATGGAGTGGGCTGAGCGGAGGGCGGAGAAAGCGGAAAGAGAGACGCAGGAGGCGAGGGCTCTGGTCGGGGAACTTGAGGAGAGAGTGCTAGCCCTTGTTGGGGAGTTGGATGAAGTAAAAGGGGAGAGAGATGCGTTGAACGAGAAGCTGGCAGGAGCCGGGGAAGATAAGGGTATTGTCGAGGATTTAGAGGTGAAGGTGAAGGTGCTGCAAAAAGAGCTATTTGCGCAGAAGAGCCGGGCCGAGGGTCTTATGAGGAGATATCAGGAGGGAGCACTGGTGCGTTTTCAAATTCTATTCGATGTACGATTTCTGATGATATGAAACTCTTGCAGACCGATCATGAGAAGGATTTCGTTAACTCCCTGATCCAATTCACGGAGTCAACGTATGAGCAGGATGTCGTTGCCAAGAGTAATGAAATCCGCCGGGTATATACATCCCTACTCTACTGTGTTGTGATCTATTGTTGATTTTCGCTTCAGCGCGAGAACATGATCAACTCCCTCAACTCGAAGATCTCAGGGCTCGAGTCTACTCTCGCGAAGATGCTCAAGGAAAAAGGCAAAGATTCTAGTTCTAATGGCTACTCTATGGTTGATCTTAGGTTGTGGATGTCAAGTCCCAACCACAGCCCTGAGCAACCGGTAACACATATCTTTCTCGTTCTCCCGAAGCTAAATTGTATATTCTTAGGCTAATGCTGCGGCGAAGGATACCGTGGCTGTGGACAGCTCCGTCCTTACCGAAGTAGCCATGCCTGGAGTTGAGCCCCTTCCAGCAGCTAGGCCCAATCCAACGGTATCCCCTCAAATCTCAGTTATGTGTGCCCGTCCAATTATTGCTGGACCTGCATCACCCTCAGGGAAAAACCTAGAACCGGCTGTTACGTTCACCAAACTCGCTGCCACTGACTCCGATGATGAAGATGACATCTCTCTGTCCGAACTCTCTCGTCTTTCGGTGACCGCCCGCAAGCGTAATCGGGTGTCGTCCCCGATCCCGATGGATGAGCCGGCCCGGTCAAAGAGGCGCCTGGTAATCCTTTACTCCATTTTTTTTCTTCGCCGCTGATCTTTTGCTGATCCCTATGTCGCACGTAGCGCGGTAACGTTACGCACAAACCTATTCCAGTCGAGCCCCTACAAGTATCTAAGAAGGTGCGTGACCTGGTCGGTGCCGCTTGTGTTGAATAAGTTTGATTGGCCTAGGTATTCTACTTACTGATGTCATCTTCCGTTAGCCGACTGAGAGTACAAAGACCCGGCAAAGGAAGCGCAAATAGAAACTGATCCCTGTTTAGGACTCCGCGGGCTTATTCGCTTTGACTGACTGATGCTTCTGCTACTGGGTGCTTGGAACCTGATCCTGTCTGACTCGTGTCTCCATGTCTCTAACTCGCGATAACTTTTGTATTTTTTGGGGACTCCTTACCTATGCCACCATATCTTTGTGTAGTGTATTAATGGACAAATACTCCTCCAATTTCTCCATTCTCAAAAAGCCTGACAACAGGCGCCTTATGAGGGACACCGATGCTCAAGCGCTCACGGACCGAGAATCCGTTCTTTAACAGCTTGAACTAAGTATATCATTATCAACACTTTGACGTGGTTCTTGGTTAGCTTTTGGCTTCATTCTGGTAAGTTTTCTTTCAACACTGACGCCTCAATGTTCTAGTCCATCGTCTATAGTAATGATGCTTATGTTATGGAACAATGCTTTCCTGAGTCCTCTACCATGATAAGACGTGTACACGTCTATTCCCCAGGAAACCCCAAGTACTATTGCAGCCGATTTTTGGTAATCGTGCGTGTAATTAAATTCCGAACTGAAGCGCACAACAGCTTTGGGGTTTATTTGGCCATATCGCCATGAACGGTTTGCCTCCGCTTGGATATACTGTAATATTTTTCACGCTGTATTGACTCAACTAACTGGTCAGACCCTATATACTTGAGAAATATGCCAAGTTCACCAGTTCGACAACGCGGTGAATAGGTGATACCTTATACTAATGCGATACCTGAGAAGACCGCGGTCTTGTGTTAAACTCCGAGCCTGAAATGAATCTTTTCAACTTTCAGTCCTTTATTCGATTCTGTGAAGAACTGTAGCAATTTCGATTCAAGCATGTCATAACTATACATAGTGAGTGACATGTTGTATCCATGTGAAGATTATCATCATGAAGACTGTCATATCATGACTGTTAACTGACTCTTGCCCGGGAATTTGCGGATATATGAGAGACTCTGATTCGTAGCTGATGGCCAAGATTACTTCCTCTGGCGGTCCAAATACAGCATTGAGAACACACCAGCGGCAATCGTACATTGCTACTTATGTACGGAAGCAAGCGCGCTTGGGGTCGATTCCCACTGGATATACTTAGTTACTGTGTGCCACACCTGCCACCATTCAGGAAGGTCATGCGGTGTTAGAGGCTTCGAAATGAGCTCGGAAGGCTGTGATTGAATCTGACCACAGCTCACCCACGACTCACGACATCCTATATCTATGCCAGTGGACACTACTAGAGTTATACCAACCCGGAGGA
>JASFDH010000806.1:0-19224 GCA_036937195.1 Nidularia pulvinata
AGTATAACTACTGTTACTGTTGGCTAGTCCAAATATAGCTGGTCATGTGCTAATTGTTCTAAATAAAGAAAAGATGTTGCATAGCAGGTTACTCGTATAGGTAATTTGTAACATTACCCCCCTCTTATGACTGAGTTCTCCAAACTTGAACTAATGATATGGCTCTCCTGTCATGTTGGTGATGGTGTTGGCATATCCTACAAATGAACTTAGAGCAGCTAGACTGATAATGTCTGCTGCAGCAACATAAGAAACAGGTCACCAAGGTTGGTTTGAATGCTTTCTTGACATATCTATTTCCTCAGTGGTATAGATCTATTTCTTCTTGTGTCCATTGTTTGATGTCGATGGGGGCACTTCATGTGCTGAGAGATGGTGGGTTTTGAGGGGGATGGGGGTAAGGCAAGCTACATCTCTTCTTTTCTTTGTTAGTCGTTTTAATATAATCCCATAGTCCACACTGAATTGTGGACTCTAGGGCTTTGTCCATGTCTTGTTCCTGGGTTCAGATGAATGCTTTCATCCTCCCAATCTGATCTTGTTGAGAATGTAACAGATGGACGAGTGAAATAAGGGCAGGGTTGTTGGAATGAGTGACTTGTCAAACAATATGAATATCCATGGTATGAGTGTTGAGCATATTTCAGCATTGTGTGATGAGTGTGGGGGAAGTTATGCCAGATGGGGTGGTGGCAAAGGAGTTAGATGAAGTCTGGGCATTCTGGGACATAGTTGTTTCTGGGGGGGTAGACAATGGTGGTTGTGCTGTTGTCTGGGTGTTACAACAGTTGGTTCTTCTCCTTATATCCTTTCAGGATTCAGGGGAGTTCCAAAGGTTTGATTCCACAAGCCATTTGTTGGAGGCTGTGGGATAACTGACCCATTTCATGAGGTATTGCATGCCCCTTCCTCATTTCTGGTGTCCCACAATTGCTTCAACTTCATATTCTTCTGCTCCATCAATCAGGTCAGGAGGTGGTTCTAGGAAGTTTGGTCCATGTGCTTTGTTTTCCTTGTGTGGTGTAAGAAGTCCTGTGTGGAAAACAGGGTGGATTTGCCATTGTTCTGGAAGTTTCAATTTGTATGTCAAGGGTCCAAGCACTTGGTCGATGATGAAGGGTCCTTCACATTTTGGGGTGAGTTTCTGTGTCTGGTATGGAAGCTTTAAGTTTTTGGCTTCTAACCATACCTTCTGTCCTTTGGTGAAGGGTTTGAAGTTCTTCCAGTTCTGTTGTATCACCATTTGCTGAGTGAGTTTGTGCATTGCTGCAGCTTCTTCTCATGCATGTTTCAGGGTATCCATGCATTGTTCCACACTGGGAATGTTGGTTCGATCAGTGATTCCAGGAATAGATTTGGGGTTGTACCCCATCATGAGGAAGAATGGGGTCCATTTTCTTGCCGAGTGTTCCCTGTTGTTATGAGTGAATTCTGCCATGGTTAATAGATTCTTCCAGGTTTCTTGATTGTTTGAACAGAACATCCAAAGGTAGACTTCTACTTCCTGGTTGACTTGTTCTGTTTTGCCATCTGTCTGAGGATGATATGCCGTGCTCATAACAAGCTTGATTCCAAGGAGTCTTCCAAGTTCTTGGAAGATGTTTGCAGCAAATCTGGGGTCTCTGTTGGAGAGGATTTGCTGTGGAAGTCCAAATCACTGGTATACATTGTTCAGGATCAGGTTTGCTATTCCAAGTGCATCAGTCCTCTTGTTGCAAGGGATTAAAATTACCCCCTTTGTAGATGAGTGGTCGACCATGACCAATATTGAGTCATCTCTGTTGTTCTCAGGTAAGTCCATGATGAGGTCCATGGTGATGTGAGAGAATGGATATGTTTCTGCCAGTGCTGTGATCAGTGTAATTGGGGGTGTTGTGGGGTGTGTATTGACTTTCATTTGTTGACAGGTGGCACATCCTTCTACATATTTCTAGATGAAGGTGTACATTCCTGGCCACCAGTATTCTCGTTTTACCAGTTCAAGGGTTCCATATTGTCCTAGGTGTCCTGCTGGTTGTGAATCATGGTATTGTTTCACTAGGTTCCTTCGAAGTTCTTTATTGTCAGCTACATAGCATTTTTCTCAAAAGAATACAATGCTGTTTTCAAGTTTCCAGTCGGAAAGTGCAGACTTGATCAGGGGAATTCCATTTGTTTTAAGAGCAGTGATCGCATCTGTCATGAGGTCGTCTTTCATGACAGCTTTGGTGATAGCTGAATGGAGTTCTGTGTCAATTACCTTGATGAAGAGGTGGTTTGGGAGTAAGACCACATATTTGTTGTCTGTGTCTTTGTCAGGACAGAGATCTTCTTGTTGTGACAGAGCATCTGATTGTACTATTTTTGATCCAGGTACATGGATCAGGTTAAGGTCAAATTCTGATAAAAATAGACTCCATCTTGCTTGGCATCTATTCAATTTCTGTGCCATTCTGAAGTAGGTCAGATTTTTGTGATCTGACAGGATTGTCGTTGGGAATGGTGCTCCAAGAAGGTAGTGGTGCCAGGTCTCAAGTGCTCTTACAATTGCTAAGAGTTCTCAATCATATATCTCATAGTTCCTTTCTGGTGCAGAAAAGGAGTGGGAGATGTATCTGCATGGGTGCCAGTCACCATTGATGTCCTGTTGTTTCAAGACTGCTCCTGTGGCCCATTAGAAGTGTCTGATTTGATGAGGAATGGTCTATCTGTGTCAGGGATAGACAAGACTGGTTGCTCAAGGAATTTCTGTTTGAGCTTGTCAAACACTTCTTGACATTTGGGGGTCCATTCAAACTTCTTGTCTTTCTTGGTAAGATCATTCAGAGGTCATGCAATGTCTGAGTAGTGTCCAATGAACTTCCTGTAGAAGTTTCCAAATCCAAGGAAGGATCTTACTCCTTTTACTGTGATGGGGGTTTTCCAATCTTAGATGCCTGTAAGCTTTGCAGGGTCCATTACTATGATTCCTGGTCTGATGACAAGACCAAGGAAGTTGATTTCCTGTGTATCAAACTTGCACTTTTCGGGTTTCAAGTACAAGTTGTGTTGCCATAGTCATTCTAAAACATGAATTGTTCATGTCCTGTGTTCTTCCATGTTTCTAGAGAAAATGAGGATGTCATCCATATAGATGACAATCCATCCTTCATCGATCATGTCCTTGAAGGCATCATTCATGAATGCCTGGAAAGTTCCAGGAGAGTTGCATAGTCCAAAGAACATGACAGTGGGTTTGTACAGCCCTTTTTTTGTTTTGAAGGCTGCTTTCCATTTGTCTCCTTCTTTGATCCAAACATTATTGTAGCCATTTTGGAGATCCATCTTGGAGAATACTGTTGCACCTTTTAATTTGTCCACCAAATCACTTACCAGTGGGAGTGGGTAGGTGTTCTTGATTGTGCTGTTGTTTAGGTATTGGTAGTCCTGGCAGGGTCAAAAAGCTCTTTCTTCTTTCTTTGATATGAAGAAGAATGGGGAGGCCATTGGTGATTTTGATGGTCAAATGTACTTCTTTTGGAGGTTTTCTTTGAGAAATTCATCCTAGAGTTTCTGTTTGATTGGTGTCAAGGGGTAGATTTTACAATCTCATGGAGCAAATTCTGGTTTTAGATTGATGGCATGATTGTAAGGTCTTGGTGGAGGGAATTGCTCTGATGCCTTTTTCTCAAAAACTGGTATAAATTTGTGATACATTTTAGGGACCAGTTCTTCAATAGGCTTTTTCTCCTTCTTCTCGACCTGTTGCACTAAGGTTTGTGAGACAGAGGTTTTTGTCCTAATGAAGGTGTATTCATAGGGATCTGCAAGGGATTCTGATATTTCCAAAGTGTGTGCCATGTTTTCTCCACAAATGAAGGCATTGATGAGGAGTGGTGCTTCCTCTTCAGCTTCTATGGTGATCTTTTGTGGTAGGACTGGGGTTGTGACTGTGACTGTTTCCTTCTGTTTCTTGTCATTTTCTCTAGACTTTCTGATGACTTCAGAGAAGTCTGGTCTGATTTGGGAGGGGCTGATTTCCAGGGTGCATTCGTGCCAGTCAATTCTTGGGTTTATCTGCGATAGCTAGGGTAGTCTAAGGATCATCTGTTCTTTGCCAAGGCCAGAGATAAGGAACCGGGTTTGGAGTTTTACTCCTCCAATGTGAAGGTTCTACCAGGTGTAATGGGTGATTCTTCCTGTTTTGTTCTGGGTGCTGTTGACATTATAGACTGTGATGGGTTTTTCTAGGGGTTCTGTTTTCAGATTGTTTTGTTCTGCAAACTTCTGATCTAAAAAGATTCCTCCTGCTCCTGAGTCAATGAGAGGTTTTGTTCTGACCTTTCTTTCAGTAATTGTAGCATTGATGTTCATAGAGTTTCAATTTCTTGTAGCTACAATTACATTTGAGATAGTAATGGAAGGTGAAACTAGTGTCAGTCTAGTCCACCACTTTAAAAACCCTGTTTTTCAATCTCATCGTAAGCTTTCTCCTTGTCTTCTTTGGAGAGTTCCCCCATCATGGCCCTGATGTAGGCTACTGTGTCTTTGTACTCCTTCTTCTGGGGTTGCATTGTGCTGGTTGAAGTGTTCTGGGAATTCCCAGAATACTTGGTGCAGTCACAGGATAGGTGTCCTATTTCTCAGCATCAGAAACATGCTCCCTTCCTCATCAGGTCGGTGCATTGTTCATCTGTGAGTTTACCAATAGAGATTTTGTCAATGTCCATGGCATTTGGGTCATGTTTAGTGACTGGGATCGGGGTCGGGGTGTATTGGGGAATGTGGAAACATTTCCCAGTGTTCTGGTTCTGGGTTCCTTGTTGGTTTCTGAGTCTAGCAGCGATTGCTGCTCCACATCTATAGTTGTTGTTATATTGGGTGGCATATTTGTATCAATCTTTGATGGTAGATGGTATGGTGTCTCAGTTGTGGATCTTTGTGAGAAGGCTGGGTTTCAGTCCTTCCATGAAATATTCAATGAGGGCAGCATCCTCATTGAGTCCTGATTTGGCAGCTAAGGTTTTAAATTCTGCAACAAATTCATTGGCTGTTCCAGTCATCCAGAGGTTCTTCAGCTGGAGATGTGCTTCTCCTGCTGTGTTGGAGGCTTCAAAGGCTTCTCTAAAGTCTTTCAGGAAGTCTTTGAATGCAGGGAAGGGTTTTGTGTTTCCTTGTTCATCAGGTATGGCCCATTCTTTGACCTTGAGGTTTTTCCACTTTCCAGCAGATCCGCCTCTCATGTAAGAAAGTATGAAGCATATTTTCTTTTCATCGTTGTCAAATAGCTTTTTATTCCCCCCAAGGTATAGTGCAGTGTTGGTGAGGAATTCCTCAGTCTTGGTTTGGTCACCATCAAAGTATGCTGGGGTTCCCAGCTTTACTTCTCTGGTGCTGTCTGTAGTTTTGGTTTGTCCAATTGTGGTGTTGGCCATCTCAATCTGTGATATCAGTGGAAGGTATGGGGTTCTGGGGAATTCTGTGGGTTCTGTCAATGTGACTGTTTGGTATTCTGGGGTTTCTTCTGGTCTAAACGTAATAGTGCTTGGTGGGGGGGTATCATCATCTGTGGTCAGGGGTTCTGGGGTTTCATATGCTGAGTGTTCTTCTTATGAGTCAGAGTTTGGTACTCTGAAGACTCAAGATGTGGTGTCAGAGGGTTCTGGTGATGCCTGTCTTGGGTAAGACAGACATTGGGTTTAGCTTGACCTTTTGTTATGGTGGTTAAGCCTTTGCTATAGGTTCAAAGTGAAGTTTGTTGATCAAAGGTTCTTTGGTTTGTTATAACAGTGGTGAGACTACATGTTATGTTCTTGAAGTTGTTCTTGAGACACACTTCCTATTGAGGATAGTTGTCAAGTTGCTAAGTCTCTGTCTAAGAGGAACTTAGGTTCTGAGGAGCCTTTAGACTGGGTCTAAGAGGTTTGAGTTGGTTCAGAGTTTGAAGGGTTGAGTGAAGGTGTGAATAAGGCTATATTTGCCTAGGTCAAGCTAAAGAACAAGACCAGAGTACAAAGTCCTACTTATAGTAATCTATGCATGATGTACTAAGTATAACTACTGTTACTGTTGGCTAGTCCAAATATAGCTAGTCATGTGCTAATTGTTCTAAATAAAGAAAAGATGTCACATAGTGGGTTACTCATATAGGTAATTTGTAACAGCTACAATCCCAAGTTCTTGCAGCCAAGCCTCAGCCACCTCAGCCACACCTCAGCCATGTCAGCCACACTTCAGCCAATTATTTGTTTCAGATATTCTGCATTGGATTTCCATTCTCTACTAGCCTCATTCTAGTTCTTTATCTTTCATTTCCACAAAGACTTTTAGTTAGCTATCTTAGTCTCCACATAGTCTTTGTTCATCTGACTCTCCACACTTTAGTTACAACCTGACCTCTACTTCCACATGCTTTGTATATCTTCATTGGACTTAGTATCAAATAGCTTATCTCTAGGAATAGTATATAAGCAGTAGTATTCAAGTTGTACTTCTTTAGTTTGTTAATTGTGTTGTCAATCCACTTCCTGGCTTGATATGCACACTATACTCTCTCAACCTCTTGTTTGATCCCTTGGCTACTCCAGCCAACCTTTGGCCAAACCCTTGTCCCTTTGTTGACAAGCTGAGCTCTCATTTCTTGATTGACTTCTGTCCTCATTATTTGTTATATTAAATACAGGACTAGGACAGTGGGTGGCACAGCACATAAGCTGAAGCCAACATCCTACATTGTCTAGATCCTCTGCATATCATTGGACTCATACCTCAGCCATATTGTCCTTCCGTCTGGCCATGTTTGGGTTTGACACCTTCTCATCATGATTAATTGTTACTTACATGCATAGAACATGTGTAGGGTAGTAATTAGGTACTTCATTTGTACTGATAACCCCAGTCTTGAGCTGGTTGTTTCTCCACTAGTATTACAGTGCTCATTCCTTCCTTTATTACCTTCCCTTCTTTCTGAGTGATTGGATGACCTTGACATTACACTACTGAGTGTATTATTTGTGTAACTGATGTCATGTACTCATTTCTGGGTATAACCTAGAATTCCTGGACAGATAATAACACAGTAGGGGCAGGAAGAACAACTGGAGACTCCAGAGGTATCTCTGAAAACACATTTGAGTGCTACCAGAGATAGAGTTCAGAAAATGGACAACAGCTTCAGCTTATGTGCTGCACCCCCTTTGTTCCTAATATCCAATTTACAGGTGACAATTAGCAGACTGATTAAGAGGTAAAGGTACATGATACTCATCTTCCTGACCAGAGTTTGGTCAGGAGAAATCTCCAGAGACTGGAGATCTTGTTGAGTGCAAATGATGACTGACAATGAGAAGAGGTTAATCAAGTGGGGTTAGTTGAGGATGTTTTTAGAGGTAGCTTATCCACTGAGTAGAGAATAGTAGAAACATTTATTAACAAACTGCAGTACTATGGTACAATTGAGGTACTTAAATACCAAGAAATGTAACTACCAGAGTAGTACCATGAAGTACTAAAAGATACTAAATAAAATGGAGAAGTAAGTGACTTAAAGGAAAGAGGACATATGACAATAACTAAGGAGTACTAACTAAATGTTAACAAAGAAGATAACTACAAAATGACTAGTGTCTGTGGCTGAAACATAGTAATCATGAAAATGGAAATAGACTTGTCATGAACATGCTTTCCAGGATATAGGCTAGAGTTCTGGACAGATAGGATATGTGTGGTGACCAGAGAGAGACACCAGAGACTCCAGGAATATCTCTGGGAAGCACATTTGAGCACTACCAAAGGAAAGAGTCAAGATGGGCAACAGCTTCAGCTTATGTGCTGTGCCTCCTTCATTCCTAATGCCCAATTTACAGATAACAGTGAGTGACATGATCCAGATATAATGACAATTGATACTCAACTTCCTGACTAAAGATTTGGTTAGGAGGGATCTCTGGAGACCAGAGATCTTGTTGAGCACAAAGTGCAATGATGAGTGAGATGATAATGAGTAGAGATGAGTGAGGACAAATTGGAGGTAGCTTATCCACTAGCTGGAGACTAGTAAGGATGTTAAACACAATAATTAACAAACAGAAGTACTATGATACATTCAAAGTACTTAAATACTAGAAACTCTAAGTAACCAGAGTAAATATGCAATGCACTATATTCATACTAGTACAATGGAGAAGTAAGTGGGTTAAGAGAGAGAGAGCATATGATGAGGACCAAGGAATATGAATTGAATGTTAACCTGAAAGAGACATACTATGAAAAGTATAGTGTGTGGCTGAAATGAAGTAAGTGTGAAAATGGAAACAGACCAGAGTAAACCTGAGTAAACACTGAAAATGAGCAGGAAGTCAGGAAAGCATCAGGATTGATCATGAGCAGTTCAGAGATGGCATGCACTATGCTGTATAGGGATATGACAAGACTGGAGTGAACCTGAGTAAACCCAGAGATAAGCAGAGTGTCAGGAGAGTGTCAGGATTGATTGTAAATGGTCCAGAGACTGTGAGTGTCAGATACACAAACAATACACTCAATAGTGCAGTGCCAAGGTTGTCAAATAATTCAGGGGAGAAAGGAATAAGGGATTAGGAATGAGCACTGTATTGCTAGTGGAGAGAAGACCAGCTCAAGACTGGTGTTCTGAGTACAAATGATGTATCTAAATACTACCTAACTCATGTACTAAGCATGTACTACTCATGGTCTATGCATGTAAGTAACAATCAATCATAAAAGGAGGGAAGCCTGTGTTGTTCTCATGGGCACAGTTGCCTCATGATATCCATGCAGTGTCTGTATGTTATTCCAAAGATTAGATGTTCCTGTGATAAGATCCAATGATAAGATAACGATAATTGCCAAAAAGAAAAGATGAATTCATGACAGTGAGTGCTGAATCATGAAAGGGGTATAACAACTGACAGTAGTGCAGCACTTATTTACATGTATAGTACATGAGTAGTACATGCATATAACATGTGTAGAGTAGTATTTAGGTACATTATTTGTACTGAGAACACCAGTCTTGAGTTGGTCATTTCTCCACTAGCAATACAGTGCTCATCCTTTACTCCTTTCCCTCCCCTTTCTGCTGAGTGATTAGATGTCCTCAACACTGCATTGTTGAGTGCATTGTTTGTGTGTCTGACACCTTTGCTGGGATCATCTGGAAACTGCAAAGAAATTTTGCTGCAGCTTTTAGATAGGTTTACCTTCCCAATATGCTTATATCCCCTGTGTCATGAACATGCTTTCTAGGATATAGGCTAGAGTTCCAGACAGATAGGATATGCATGGTGACCAGGGAGAGACACTGGAAACTCCAGGAATATCTCCAGGAAACATGTTTGAGCACTACCAAATGAAAGAGTCAAGATGGGCAACAGCTTCAGCTTATGTGCTGTGCCTCCTTCATTCCTAACACCCAATTTACAGAGAACAGTGAGTGATATGATCCAGATATAATGATGATCAATACTCAACTTCCTGACCAAAGATTTGGTCAGGAGGGATCTCCAGAGACCAGAGATCTTGTTGAGCACAAAGTGTGATGATGAGTGAGATGATAATGAGTAGAGATGAGTGAGGACAAATTAGAGGTAGCTTATCCACTAGCTGGAGACTAGTAAGGATGTTAAACAAAATATAATTAACAAACTGAAGTACTATGATATATTCAAAGTACTTAAATACTAGAAACTCTAAGTAACTAGAGTAAATATGCAATGCACTATATTCATACTAGTACAATAGAGAAGTAAGTGGGTTAAGAGTGTCATGAACACACTTTCTGGGGTATAGGCTAGAGTTCCAGACAGATAAGATATGCACAGTGACCAGGGAGAGGCACTGGAGATTCCAGGAATATCTCCAGGAAACATGTTCAAGCACTACCAAAGGAAGTAGTCAAGATGGGTGACAGCTTCAGCTTATGTGCTGCACCTCCTTTGTTCCTAACACCTGATTTACAGATGATGGTGAGTGGTATGGTTCAGGTATAGTGACAACTGATACTCAACTTCCTGACCAAAGATTTGGTTAGGAGGGATCTCCAGAGACTGGAGATCTCATTGAGCACGAAGTACAACAACAAGAAGAGATTATCAGGTAGAGATGAGTGAGGATGATTCAGAGGTAGCTTTAACCACTGAATAGAAGTGGAGAGACTAATAAAATTAACAAACTGAAGTACTACAATACACTCAAAGTACTTAAATACTAGAAAGTCTAAGTAACCAGTGTAAATATGTAGAGCACTAAAATCATACTAGTGCAATGGAGAAGTAAGTGGGTTAAGAAAGAGAGAGCATATGACAAGGACTAAGGAGTACAAATTGAATGTTAATGCAAAAGAGACATACTATGAAAAGTATAGTGTGTGGCTGAAACCAAGTAATTATGAAAATGGAAACAGACCAGAGTAAACCTGAGTAAACACTGGAGATAAACTGAGAGTTGGGATAGCATCAGGATTGATTGTAAATGGTCTGGAGATGATGCACACTATGTCATATAGGGATATGACAAAGAGAGAGAGAGCATATGACAAGGACCAAGGAATATAAATTGAATGTTAACCCAAAAGAGACATACTATGAAAAGTATAGTGTGTGGCTGAAATAAAGTAAGTGCAAAAATGGAAACAGACAAGAGTAAACCTGAGTAAACACCAGAGGCAAGCTGAGAGTCAGGATAGCATCAGGATTGATTGTAAACAGTCTGGAGATGATGCATGCTAAGTTGTATAGGGATATGACAATCTCTAAACACCCTCTGTTATGGCAGTTAAGCCTTGGCTATAGGTTCAAGGCAGAGTTCATTGATCGAAGGTTCTTGGGTTTGGTTATAACAGTGGTGAAACCACATGTTATGTTCTTGGAGTTGTTCTTGAGACACACTTCCTATTGAGGATAGCTGTCGAGTGGCTAAGTTTCTGTCTAAGAGGTACTTAGGTTCCAAGGAGCCTCTAGACTGGGTCTAAGAGGTTTGAGTTGGTTCTGAGTTTGAAGAGTTGAGCAAAGATGTGAACAAGGCTATATTTGCCTAGGTCAAGCTGAAGAGCAAGACCAGAGTACAATGTCCTACTTATAGTAATCTATGATGGTCTGTGTGCAATGTACAAAGTATAACTACTGTTACTGTTGGCTAGTCCAAATATAGCTGGTCATGTGCTAATAAAGAAAAGATATTGCATAGCAGGTTACTTATATAGGTAATTTGTAACACCCTCAACCATCCTCACTTGCTAAATCCCTTCTTGTTGTCATTATTCACACTCAATGAGATCTCCAGTCTCCAGAGATTTCTCTTGACTAAATCTCTAGTCAGGAAGTTGAGTATCACTGGCCTATATCTCTGAATCAGTCTATCAACCTTCATCTGTAAATTGGACATTAAGAATGAAGGGGGCACAGCACATAAGCTGAAGCCATCATCAACCTTGATCTCTATCCTTTGGTAATGCTCAAACATATTTCCAGAGATATCTTCAGAGTCTCTGGATTTTACCTCTGCCCCTTCCTTGCCTGGGAACTCTTAGTCATACCCAGAAACAAGTTTGTGACAAGTGAAGAGCAATTAAAATACATACCTAAATTCTATAATAAATCTGGTGGTCATAGCCCCCATGTTTGATTGCAAGTTTCTGTCACTAATTATCACCTGCTCTTTCCTCAGCTATCAACTACCTTCAAACATCACCAACAGATGTCTACCCCACTATTGTTTCCACCAGAAATATTTGGTCACATCATAGATCTCCTAGACAGGGGTGATAGTCTGAGGGCTACTATCAGAACTTGCTCACTGGTGTTACCCTGGTGTTACCCTGCTTTATCATTGAGAGCTAGAGATGCTGTTTCTCCTGAGCACTCTTCAGATCCACCAGATCTTTCAGCAGATTTTACAAGGCTCTGTAGTTCCCTCATATTGTAAGGGATGTCTGACAAATATGCTTCAAATCTGCTTCAAATCCAATTGTTATCCCAACAACACTAGTGATCATGAACCAAGATGGATATCCATGGACACTCCATTGTGCAGAATTTTTGCATTGCTTGCTTCACCCAAAACCTGCAGGAGCTTTTGCTGCACCTTCTAGATAGGTTTATATAATCTGCTCATTGAGTACTTCCAGTTTTATTCCCCATTCAAAGGTATGTGCATTGGAAGAATTTTCTGTTAGTGAATAATGGGTTAATAAAGGAGATCTCCCAGTGTATGGATCACTGCCAGCAATTATTTCTTCAGTTGAAATGAAACCTATCAATCTCAAACAACTCCCCAAGTTATGCAGTGTCTGCATGAATGTATCTTATTCCCAAGATGATTTTAATTGTTAATCCTGTGGTTGAATCATGTTCTATCTGGAATATGTTTGTCTACTCTGGTTAAAACTTGAATCACTTTGAAATGATATCAATAAATTCTGAGTCAGTGTCCTACTTACCATTGGCTTCCATAAAAATTCCTATGCATTTCTTAGACATAATAGTAGCACAAAATTACGGTTTGTCTAAAAAAAAAAGAGATCATCTATGTAAACTGCAAGTAGCTGCCCACTGCAATCAAGTTTGAGGCAAGGTTGGCGTTCTGTTTGACTCTTTGTTTTTCGGATGAAGCTCCATTGTTTGTCACAGAAGGTAGTGCCAAGCACTAGGTCACAGCCACAGTGCTTGGACCTCGCCTCGCGAACATCAATGTTGTCCGTTCAAACTTGACCGAAGTTTGAAGATCCCAACACCCAAACCCAGTTCAACGCATTCACATACCTTACCTCACTTCAATCTCCTAACTACGCGATGATTCAGTCCGGGCTAATCCAAAACGCCCACAGTGATCTCGTAACCGACGCGTCTTACGATTTTTACGGGCTCCGTCTGGCCACCTGCAGTTTAGACCAAAGGTCAGAGTCCTAATGGCCATTTATTCAACATGTTAAATTGCATGAACTCTCTGACCAATTTTGTTTATTAGGATCAAAATATGGCAGCTTGATGAGACCAATGGCACCTGGAACGTCGACGACGACTGGAAGGTAGAGCTCCTTCCACCATCTTCAGTCCACTCTAAATTCACTATGAACTCCAAAGGCTCACGACGCAGCAGTATCGAAGCTCAGCTGGGCGCATCCCGAGTTTGGCTCGATCATCGCCTCTGCGTCGTTTGACCGGACAGTGAAGGTGTGGGAGCAGGCATCGCCGATGGTCTACGGCGATGCACAGCAGCCGAACATCAATGGGGGGCCGACGCAGCAGGGCTCTGGACCGTCGACGTCGCGGTGGATAGAGAGGACGGCACTGCCAGATGCGAGAGGGACAGTGAGGGCGGTCGAGTTTGCGCCGCATCAATTTGGGCTGAAGTTGGTGCGCATCGACTTCTATCTCTTTGACGGTGGCGAAATCTGATCTCTCTGACTTTACCTTTATCCAGGCTACAATTGCCTCTGACAACCACCTCAGGATATACGAATGCCTCGAGCAGCCCTCCCTCACCACCTGGCAGCTCTCCGAGGAAGTTGACGTGCTTGGCCTCGTTTCCATCCCCTCCCCCGCCTCGCGCTCACGCGCGCACACCATGGCCCTCGCCACGCCCACGCAGACGAACGCGACGCTCGACGGCGCCTCCGCATCTCTCGTGGCGCAGGCGCTGCAGCAGGGCCTGCAGCAGGGCTCGGCGGGCGCCGCGCAGGCGCGCCCGGGCTTTGGGAATAGGGAGGCCGATGGCGGGTGGTGCCTGTCCTGGTGTAAGGACAGGTACTGGGGCGAGGTAATCGCTGCTGGGGCTGGAGCGAGTGGGGTCATCAAAGTACGCTTTATCCCATACCACAATATATGCAATCACTGACTACCAATCCCTGTAGATAATCCGCCTCTCCCCTTCCCGCCGACCTAGTGCAATCCTAACCCTCGACCCCTCCCCCACCGCCGCCACCGGCGCTTCATCTGCCGACACCTCCGTGCCCTTACCCTCAGCTCCCACGGACTCTGCCCCGACCGCCGCCGTCTCCTCCGTCGCGTGGGCCCCATCCTGCGGGCGCTCGTACCACCTCATCGCGACGGGCAGCCGCGATGGGCACGTGCGGATATGGAAGGTGAAAGCGGGGGAGGAGCCGGAGATGCACGATGATGGCAGGGACGGGGATGGAGAGGAGGCCAGGTGGACGGCGACAGTGGTGGCTGATTTCGACCAGCATAAGTGGGCTGCGCTTCGTTTTTTATTCGTAGAGCCAAGTGTTGATTGTGTGTTTGCGTGTTTCTAGGTCGGCGGTTGGTAGAGTTGAATGGAACATCACGGGGTGAGCATGCTATCTCTATCCTTTTGTCTTGTATACCAACTAACCGCCTCCTTACAGGACCGTACTCTCCTCGGTGGGCAATGACGGGCGCGTGCGTCTGTGGAAGGCTACGTCCGGGAACGTCTGGCGCCCTGCAGGCAGTATTGGAGTTGAGCAGGTCGAGGATCAGGGCCAGGACAAGCAGGCGGAGAGTAAGGACGTGGAGATGGATTCGTGATTGTGTGTCCGTATTGGTTGTAATGAGACGATATCTATCTGCGGGGGATAAAAAGAATTCATCACGGGAGATCCAACTGGCATACGTTGCGAAAATGCCGCTGCCTTAACAATCCTTGCCAATTCTCGCAAGACCAGTTCACTCTCTAACGGGCCTAACAAAACAAACTGACCTTTAGGCGAGTTTAAGCTTGGAAAGCCGTACAACATGATTTGAACTTTTTTTCCATTACACACAGCAAACAAGCATTCTAATATGGTATTATACAATGAAAACAAGGGGGATATGGATAACGCAGAGACAGAGAGCGAATGAATGAATGGCACAACAGTACTGGCCAATGCGGCACCTCCGACTGATAATGGGCCGTTCATTGGAGCTGTAGGGATGGAGTGGGGAGAGGGAGAGAGAGGGTGTGGTGTTCGATAACGATCACCAGAGAGGGCAAGCAGCCACCGGGCAGGCGACGGCGAGGCGTTTACCACCAGTCACCGTGCTCGCGCATGGCGTCGGCGACCTTGATAAAGCCCGCGACGTTTGCGCCAGAGAGGAGCGAGGGGAGAACGCCGTCCTGGAGCTCCTCGCCTGACCACTTGGAGCCGGCGTTCAGGCAAATCTGTGCGAGAGGATGTCAGCTATCGTTCGAGGTGACGGATGAAGGTACAGCTCACGTTGTAGCACTCTGCCATGATGCCCTTGAGCTTCGCGTCGACCTCCTGGGTCGTCCATGCGAGACGCTGGCTGTTCTGCGCCATCTCGAGTCCAGAGACGGCAACGCCACCGCAGTTAGATGCCTCTGTTCAAACGTGAACCTCGTCAGCGATATCCTTACACCTGAATGAAAAGATCACCTACTTCCAGGCGCATACCACACACCGCCCGGGCCCGACTTCCTTGACGCCTCAAAGATATCAATCGCCTCCATCGTGCACCCCATATTCGAGCCCTCCGCCACAATGCGCGCGCCCGCCTTCAAGAGGGCCTCCGCCTCATCGCCCGACACCTCGTTCTGCGTCGCTCCAGGAAGGGCAATGTGCACCTTCTTCACCAGGGTCCATGGGCGCTTACCGGCGTGGTATGAGTATCCTTCGCCCAGTTTCTCCACCACGCTCTCAAGGGTACCGCCCTTGAGCTTGAGCTGCGCGATGGTGTCGATGGCCGGGCGGGAGAAGCCAGACTCGTTGATGAGCGAGCCCTTGGAGTCGGAGAGGGAGATGACGGTCGCGCCGAGCTCGAGGACCTTGATGGCGGTGTACTGGGAGACGTTGCCCGAGCCAGAGATGGCGACGAGGGTGGAGGGGAGGTTGAGCGAGAACTCGGGGCACGCTTTGGCGATCATATGCTGGACGTAGTAGATGAGGCCGTAGCCGGTGGCCTCGGGGCGGATAAAGCTTCCACCCCAGTTCATGCCCTTTCCGGTGAGCATGCCGACGAATTCGTTGCGAAGCTTTTTGTACTGGCCGAAAAGGTAGCCAATCTCGCGCGCACCAGTGCCGATATCACCAGCTATACGAACCAAGTCAGTTTGCCTTCCATAGCGGAAGTTAAGGAAGAAAAGGACACACCAGGAACATCAGTGTCCTGCCCGATGTGCCTGAAGAGCTCAGACATGAAGGAGACGCAGAAGCGGCGGATCTCAGAGTTGGACTTGCCCTTGGGGTCGAAGTCGGAGCCGCCTTTTCCACCGCCCATGCTAAGGCCGGTGAGGGCATTTTTGAAGGTCTGCTCGAAGCCGAGGAACTTGAGGATGGAGAGGTTGACGGAGGGGTGCAAGCGGAGACCGCCCTTGTATGGGCCGAGGGCAGAGTTGTACTGGGGGTTGAGGTGAGCTTTGTGGCTGAGAAGAGGGTAGAAGAAGACGAACCTGCACACGGAAACCGCGGTTGACCTGAGGCCTGCCCTGGTCATCCTCCCAGGTGACGCGGAATTGCAGCACACGCTCGGGGATCTGAACGATCTCGAGGGCCTTCTCGTACTGGGGGTTGGCAGCGAGGAAGGGCTTTAAGCTGGTCTGGAGCTCAGTGAGAGCCTGTATAGAATGTAAGAACATTATTCTGTTCAACAAAGGAGTATAATAGATACCTGCTCAAACTCGGGTTCGACGGGGAGGACCATGTTGAGAATGCAGTGGGTATGGATGGAAGTTCCGAGCGAAGTGGTATCGAGAGAATGAGGAGGAAAGGAGCACAGTCCGATTTTTCAGTGTGCGCTTGGGCTATTTCTCTAAATTCCTTATCTTTGCTCCTTATCTCTGTCCAACGGCATCTTATCGGGAAATGGAATAACCACTGGCCCAGTTAGTCCGATCGGCCGTGCCTTCGGCCTAGCGCTTTTTGGGCGATCTTCGACTTCGAGACGACAGATACATGTTCCAGGGCACCGCCGGGGGAAGAATGCGACAGCGAGAAGAAGAAAATTCGACAACGACTGAATGTGCTCCTATAAGTACAAGTGCTTGTCAGTCGTCACTTACACGTTCCAAGTAATGGCCAAGCTCACTCAAGGTTCCCCATTCCACGTCCGAAAACCCGACTCGTTTAGCCACTCGCAGGTTTCACCCATGTGCCACACCGCCGCCCTAGCCTCAGATGACTCGAATCGTCCCGGCTCATGTCGCCTGATCGATGAAGAAATATAGCTTCCTGTGAACTTCGACTCCTCAGCAGGAGGGGATCAGAAGCCCAAGCCTGGCGTTAGAACGCCACTATCTCTGCGTATCTCCTTTACTCGCTAATGAAGGCACGAAGACGCTGCGGAGTAGTTACAACGGTGCTATACGAGTACTAGATTTCTGATGCCTCCTGAGTCCTGGCCGAAGGGGCTGGCCGCGCTGTTGGATGTGTCGGCCTATCGCATCGATGGATGAGTGGATGAGCTTGTACCCGACGTCGATCATCTCTCCGAGGTTGAAGCGGAGACTATAAGTGAGGACACGTGCGACTGTGGGGCTGGACAGCCGTCGGCTCGCGGGAGGGGAGCAATTTATTCTTTCATCCAGTCATCCCGTCAAAATATTCTTCATGCACGAAGCACAAAAGAACAAAAAGAATACATCGTACCCATCGCGATCACGCGTTGTTTGCACTGTGCACATGCTATTTACAGAAGTGAATAGAGAGCGCTGGGGTAGGTTAAGCTATAATACATTATATTGCTACATTTTTTACGCCCTGCACCGACTCTAGCGGAGACATGTCTTGTCGACGGGGCGGTAAGAGTTACAACGGGATACCAGGTACATTCTACGGATGTGTGTATGTATGTATGCATGTGTATGTATGTAGTATGTGATTGAGGGGTTTAGTCGTAACTGCAAGTGCACACCATAACTAACGAGATTAATCCTCTATGAGAAATGAAAAGAACAGTTTCTCCGCCAACATCCTCAGCATCACCCCGCCGACAAGGGCATCACCCCATACATGAATCAAGGGCACCAGAACTCACTCCGTGCCCGCAGGCACCGCGCTCCCTACCTCCACCTCCTCCATGCTGCTCTTCAGCTCCGGCTCGCTCACCATCGAGTGCTCGGGGTGCGGAGGGCGGTAATGCTTCTCAAGGAATGTGACGTGCTCGTCGAAGACCTGCTTGCCCGACGCGGCGGCGACGAGCCCGAGGAACGGCGGGGATGGGTTGAGCGGGCGCGTGCAGAACTCGGGGTGTGCTTGCAGGCCGATGAAGTATGGGTGGCCTACATATGACATCAATAATCAGTAACATCCCCAACGAGCGCGAAAGTAAGAACGGCAACTCACCAGGCAGCTCTAGCACCTGCATCCTCTCCCCCTTCTCATCCTTCCCCGCAAACACCATCCCGCTCTCGCCCAACCGCTGCACATACGCGGGGTTCACCTCGTACCTGTGCCTATGACGCTCCCAAATCTTGCCCGCGCCGCCATAGAGCCTGCGCGCGCGCGACCACGTCTCGGTGTCGGGCTCGAACACGGTGGGGCGCAGTCCGAGGCGCATAGTGCCCCCCATATGCGTGCGCGAGATCTCGGGCATGAAGATGATAAGCGGGTGCGTAGCGGTGGGGTTGAATTCGCCCGAGGTCGCGTCTGGTGAGTACAAATTTGTTTAATATGGGAAGAACCGTGGATTTGGGAGAGAGAGGGAAAGGACAAACCGGGTATACCCATGACGTTCCTCGCCCACTCAACCACCGCGAGCTGGAAGCCAAGGCAGATCCCAAGGAAAGGCACCTTTTGCTCGCGCGCATACTTAATCGCGAGCATCATGCCTTCTGTGCCGCGCTGGCCGAAGCCCCCAGGGACGAGGATGCCACTAGAAGGTAGGTAAAGATCATCAATACGCCTACCTAGGAAAGAGTTAGGGAGAAGGGAAGAGACGTACTTAGCCCCAACAACGGCGCGCCATGCATCGTGGTACCGCGCAGGGCTCGATTCCTGTGTTTCTGGCTCCAGGTCGGAGGATTCCACCCACTACGAAAGATAAAGCGTTAGGCGTGATTGGTTATAATGTAAGGGAAGGGCGGGGGGCGTACATGGATTTTGAGCTTCCGGTGTACCCGGAAGGCAGAGTGCTCGAGGGCTTTTGTAACGGACATGTACGAGTCCTTGAGGTCTGTGTACTTGCCCACGAGGGCGATCGACACAGTGTCGAATAGCCGTTCCTGTCTGTACTCCCGCATATAAGCATCAAATCTTAGAAAAGCCAGTAAAAGACAAGAGCCACACGCACCCAGCAGTCAAATCTCGCCACCTCTTCCCCAGGGACGTCCCGC